>VYZM01017800.1:1148195-1175171 GCA_013398915.1 Dromas ardeola | reverse complement strand
CTGGCCCGGCCCGGGGCGGGGCGGGGCAGGGCGGTGGCAGTGGGCCTGGGGCGCCAGGCCGCATCCTCCCCTGAGGGCCGGTGCTTGCCCGCCGCCGGGCTGCGCGGTTTCCCCTCTGGCGGGGCGGGGTGGTAGCGGGCCAGGTCTCAGCTAGGGAAGGCGTCTCCTCTCTCAGTTTGCAGGCTGGGCTTTGATGGTTCGAGGAATGAATGCTTCGTGCGCTTCTGGTGAAGTTAATCCTGCTGAAAGTATACCTTAGTGAAAAGCTAACACGGGTTTATTCAAGTGTTTTCTGTATTCTACACAGTGAGATGGCCGCCTTCTGGCTCATTTCTCATAGCCAGTTCTGTTATGTTGCCTTTGTATCTATTTATATGACAAGGTTGTCACACAAATTGTTTAACATCTATTTCTTGGCACATTCCGTAGGTATTTTCATCTGGTGAAAATGGGTGAACCTCAGCAAGTGAGTGCCCTTCCTCCACCTCCAATGCAATATATAAAAGAATATACTGATGAAAATATCCGTAAAGGCCTGGCTCCAAAGCCACCTCCACCTGTGAAAGACAGTTATATGATGTTTGGTAATCAGTTTCAATGTGATGATCTGATTATTCGACCCTTGGAGAGCCAGGGTATTGAACGGTTACATCCCATGCAGTTTGATCACAAGAAGGAATTAAGAAAACTTAATATGTCTATCCTGGTCAACTTTTTGGACCTCTTGGATATCTTGATAAGGAGTCCAGGGAGTATAAAGCGAGAGGAGAAACTGGAGGACTTGAAACTGCTTTTTGTTCATGTCCATCATCTTATAAATGAATATCGCCCTCACCAGGCTCGGGAGACACTGAGAGTCATGATGGAGGTGCAGAAACGTCAGCGTTTGGAAACAGCAGAGCGATTTCAGAAGCACTTAGAGCGAGTTGTAGAGATGATTCAGAACTGCCTGGCTTCTTTGCCTGATGATCTGCCTCATTCAGAGGGAGGACTGAGAGTGAAAGTGGAACCAATGGATCCTGATGATGGCAGCAACTGTATTGGACAGAGCGAAAAGCAGAGAGAGCGTTCTGGTGGCATGAGAGATCAGGTTTTAGACAAAGATGCAGCCATGTGTAGCATTATTGATGAAATGACATGAAGAAAACACTTTTTTTTGTTAGCTCACCATAGTGAGAAGCAGAATGGATTCTGAGGGTATATGTTGTGTTTTGTTTTGCTGTTGTACAAGCAGACAAAGCATTTAATGTACACCTGTTGGAGGTTGTGAGTGACTAGGCAGATGAAAATGTTTAATATTTTGTGAGCTGTGTGTTTATTGGTAGAAACAAACAAACAAAAAAGGTATACTTTTGTTAAATGTATCATGTGAGATTGTAGCCACAGATTAAAGTTAGCTCTTTTCATTTGTCACTTTCTACTCTTTTGGATATGCTTATTTTTAATTGCTTTGTAGTGTGGAAGCAAGTAAGGGGTCTGACTGAGAGGAACTGCAGTTGACAGTTCCTCCATTTCAAGTAAGTGCTAGTTGTTTACAATTTCAGGGTCCTTTTCAGGAATGTGTAATTCAATATTAAAAATAAAATCTGTGTCAAGTTTGCAAAATCCATTCCTTTCTAGTTTTGTAGTATTATACCTGTACTAAAGAGAAACTATGAATTCCTTTATTACAGATGAAATATGGTGTAATTTGCCTTATAGAGACACGCTGTCAGGAATCTCAACAACTAAACGAATGAAAATTAGTTGGATTTTCATTTTCTTAGATGTAAATCATAACCAGTTTTGAGCTTACAATAATGCCTATTTATTTTTTTTCTTTTGAATATAGATGCTTAGACTAACTTACATTTCCTGCATAGTTAATACACATGCATGAAGTGAATCATTTTGCAGTGCAGATGCTTTGTATTTGCCTTTTAGGTGGGCTCTGCATTTTTCTCAAAGGAGAATCTGATTGGATAATTAGCCTTTATACTAATTGAGAACTTCTAAGTTTGAAAGAACCTGAAGTATTCCATCAAGCAGAAGCCGTATCAACCATGTTTAAAGAACATTTGAGTTGGATCAAATCCCCATAGCAGGAGGAAGAGAGTGATTTTATAGCAAAGAAGTGGCTTCTTTACCCTGCCCTTCCTGTCAGGGAAATCCTACTTCCATCTTTTTGCCATGTAACACTGTAATATATATGTTTTCTGAAGTGTGTACAACAGCTAAAAACCAGGTAAACTTTATGGGTGAGGGAACTTGCACAAACTCCATTTTTTAAACTGTGATTTAACAAGCTATGTCTCTGTTTCATTTGATAATTCTGTTTTCGGAAGTGTTACTTAAATGGGCAGGCAGAAGTACTTGGCTGTTGAGTGGTGGGGATTGAGCTCAGTGCAGACAAAGGTGAACTGAAGCAAGTTTATGACTCATTGGAGAACATCATCTGCTATTTTCAGTGCACGTGGCGTCATAAGTAACACTAAAAAAATAGAAACATGGTGGGTAATTTTACAAATTTAACACTTTTTTGTCTTTATTCAACCACCACTTTTTCCTTCCTTCTCCCCAGACTATATTGCATGTAGGTAACTGAAACAGTTGCAAGTGAGCAGAATTAATTTGGAATCTACTTTGCAAATGTTGTTTCTTG
This sequence comes from Dromas ardeola, assembly GCA_013398915.1. Taxonomy (NCBI): domain Eukaryota; kingdom Metazoa; phylum Chordata; class Aves; order Charadriiformes; family Dromadidae; genus Dromas; species Dromas ardeola. The sequence continues at coordinate 1,172,530 of VYZM01017800.1, read as the reverse complement.
TGGAAGATAGGAGGAAACATTTAGTGCCTCCTGGATAAGAGAGATTGTGCACTGTGGAACTATGGTTTGTCATGGACGTTTTAACTTTCTTCAAAAAGAACCATCAGTGTTCTGTAGATTTTTGTCTAATTTTTATGCTTTTGATAAAGTCATAGGCCTGGGCATCATAGTTTCAAAATACTGCAGAAGCTAGCTGCTAGCAGCAACTAACAATTGCAATGAACTTTTGTGAAACCATTAAAGTAAATGGGGATCATGTAATTTAAAAAAATACCTAAGGCTGCTTTCACTTTCCAAAAAGTTTCACAAATAATTTTTTTATTCTAGATTAATTTTTTCTATGTTTAAGGCAAACCCTTAGAAAGCTGTGGGAGGCCTCCTGGGCTTTTTCAGCCAAAACAATGACTTTTTTCCTCCTTTATCAGGTCAAAGCAATGATAGTTTTCCCTTTTTCTGTTACAACTTTGCTTTTTGGAAAACAACAGACTGTAGCTTCAGTGAAGGCAGTGCTTGTTAGTCTAGGGAAACGGAGGTTGCACATTTCGTAGGATGATGTGACTCAATGACTAGCAAATTTGGTTATAAATATCTTCTGTACTGGGTTAATTAATCTGCTCCTGATGATGAGATCTTTCCTTACCTCAGCAAATCCTGATTTTATTTTTGGATGTAATAACACTTAAGTATTCTGCCCCTAAAACGTTAATGTATACAATATGTGTTGGATTATAAATCCCTTATGAAACCTGATGAGATGAAGTTAATGTCGTGTTAAACAGCATTTTGTTGGATGTTTTCTTAATTAAAAAAAAAAAGGAAGGAAAAAAAAAAAGCCCAGTCCTTCTATTACAGTATCTGGACAAGCACAGCAGTACAGTTACTTGAAAAGCTCCAAAAGTTTCTTGATACAGAGAAGCTAAGTGTGTCACCAGTGGACAAAAGGTGAAAGTTTGTTGCTTTGATCATTTAGGGGGAAAAGAAGAAAAGTTATTTAATGATACGGCTTTAAAATACTACAATGAAGAGATATTTCCAACAATGCTTTAAACTTATTTCAATATTTAATGTTGTAGTTTGGTTTTGTTTTCACAAAGTATGATCTGACTGTATGCTCCGAGTCATGTGCAGCTACTTAAAGGTTTGCATGAAAAAGGTGGTGTTGGCCCCTTTTCTACAGAAATGGTGCTCACTTCTTGCACAAACAAAAAACGGGAACTTGGAAAACAAGCATGTAGAAACTCGGAAATGATGTCAAGGCATTCCCTATGGTCTGTGTTTGAGATGAAATCCAAAGCAAGTGGTTTAACTGTTGCCCTGTAGCTCTCATATTCTCATACTGAGTGACCAGAATGGCTTTCCTGGTTCACCTGAACTACTGTAGACTGTCGTATGAACAAGCCAACCTGGGTGAAGTGAGTAGTATGGGCTCAGGCAGAGCTCTGGGATAATGTTCCTTATTTTTCTCATCCTATTCACTTATTTCAGAGCTCAGATGTGGCCTGTGCAGAGAAGGAAGCCATGCGGACCCACGCACACTGCATGTCATTGCAGGTTACTGGCAGAAGGGACGTGTCCTGATCTGCAGATGGATGTTTATCGCATGCTGAACCACCAAACGGAGCTCCTCAGCTGGTGCCATGTGCTATCACGGCATGGCTGTGGTGGATGCGGTCACCCGCCTTCTGCCAGAGCCAGGTTGCTCTGCCTTTTCCGTTTGTGCAGAGTGGTTTCAGGATCCTGCTATTAATGATCAGAATTGTTCCTGTAGCAGCTGTCTGCAGTTTCCTGTTTCCCCAGAAACTGGAGGAGCGAAGAGGAAGCATTTTCGTGAGAGTCCTGGTTCCAGCCACTGCATACAAAAATCCCCCTTTCTCCCTCCTCCTTTCAGCTCTTTCCTACAGGTATGTTGTTAGTGTTTTGTCACTTGGCTACTTCAGTCCCTTGTTTTTTCCTCCTTTTCGCTTAAAGAAACTGTCACTTTAGTGACTCTGATCTCATGTAAGGTAGTCAGTGCCAGACAGCTCTGTCGGTTCCGACTCTGGCCTAATGTGTGGTTTTGGAAGCATTTCTGCTGTTTATTGTTAAAAAGTAACTCCTTTCAACTTAATTTTGTCTGTATAAAACAGTGTAAAGTAGATTAGTTACTTCAGCAAAGAACATTTGCTGGCCCTAGATCGAATGCACTTGGTCACAGCCGCAGTTCTAGTCCAAATAATATAAAAAGACAAGATGTCCCCCAGAAGAGTTAGGTAATCTGGGGACAAGGAGAGTGACCGGAGAACACCAGTTCCCAAAAGCTGCATTTCAGCAACGTTTTGTCAAAGTGACCCTTGAGCCTGGGACGACATGGTTTCCACACTACTTTTAGAGTGACCTCTGTATTCTGTGTGTGTTAATTTATACAGCAAAAGCTCAGGTGCATACAGCATTTTTAAGAGGCAGTTGTTGAAGGACTGCAACTCTTTTAGGCTACAACTGTGTAGCAGTAGGGCAGATTTCCAATACTACCAAATTACAGCCTACAAAGAGAACGGCATTTGCCTAAAGACGCTCTGAGCTGCTTCTAAGTATTAGAACTAGAAACTCATGATTAAATGCTTGAGTAATTCTTCCTAGGAATCTGTTATTTTGCCAAGTCCTCTCTGTTTACCACAGTCTGTTACATATCCTACGTAATCTATTATCCAAATTCTATCTGCTCTGGCAAAAAAAAGGTGTGGGAAGCAGTATGGGGCAGTGGATTACTGACAGTTGTGTCAGCTCGGTGGTGCTAACAGCTTCATCTACTGTAATCAAGCAGATCTGGGAAAAACGAGAAGTAGATTTCTGAAGGGTTGCTAAGTATTTTAGCCTTTTAGTCAAACCACAGTCAGCAAGTGTTCAGCTGTGTGCGCTGCCAGCAGCGGCAGCGAACAGGCTAACCACAGGAAAGGCAATCCGGATTAGACTAAAAGGCATTCTCAGCTGTGTCTGAAGATGACGTACTACGAAGTAAAACCAGAAGTGTACGAAGAAGATAAGTTTTCTTGAACGTCAATGCCCAAAGGGCGAACGGGAGTGTTGTTCCTCGTCTTCAGCTACAATGTCGTCTTATTTCTCCATGAACTGGATTCTTCTGATCCTGTTTACAGGTAACTAAGTGGGCCTAAAGGAATAGGTGGATGGAGGTAACATGCATCAATATTTTGAGGGTAGCAAAGTGAGAGATTTTATGTTATGACAGGAAGAGTGGCCACACGACACAGAAACTCCAGTTTTGTGTTATGAATAGAACTTTATCACAGGGGCTCAATAGTCTTCTTGTGGCATCATCTCCTTTTTAAAACAAGATGATGCTGAGGGTATGATGGTTTTAAAGATGCTTCTTCTTGGGCTGTCTGCTAGTCTTATTAGTGAATGATCTTTGGGGCTTTTTTTAGATAATGATGATCTGAGATGAGCAGAGAACTTTAAATCATTTTAGAAAAGATGTAAACTGAGGGTTTTTCACTTCACTTCAACGTGCATTGTGAAGGTGAATGCTTAGGAAGACAGGGAAAAAAAGTCAACTGTGGCTTCTGGTGTTTTGTAACCAAGATGGAATTTTATTGGGACAAATTGATAATTTCTCCTTTTTTATTCTGAGAAAGCGGTCCTCCTAGGAAAACATTGTTAAAGGCAATAGCATGGAAAACAACAGGTTGCAGGGTGGTACTAGTATGGGCAGCAAATCTGGTGGTAGAATTGTTCAGTAGAAAAAAAAAAAAAGGGTATTACAGATATTATTTCCTCTAGTTCTTTATAAAGACTTTTATGATGAGATTTATTTAGAGCTTGCTTTTTGATATTAAATAAAATACAGTACTTTCAGAGATTAGTTTCTAGTATGCTATTGTGGCAAAGTCTCTCAATGCAGACTTATTTTTAACTATAATAGCTTTAGGTTAGGAAAATAGCTGAGCTGGGGAAAACAGCTTTTTCACAAGGGACAATTGCAATCAAACTATACAGTGCACGAGGTCCACTGGTGCGTGTTGGGGGACCGGCCTCGGGGAGCTCCCTTCCTAATTATAGACTGGGCTAGACTTCTAATAGAGATAATCTGTTGCCTGTCCTTGCTGCAGAGAATTCTATCCATGAAATGTTAATACGAATAGATCAAAATATTTACTCATGTGATCCTGTGTTTCTGAATTTGATAAGAAGTGCATAGTAGTAAATATATGGCAAACAGTTTTCTTTGAAGTACAAGCAGACAGAATGTGCACCTTGGAAGCCCCACTGCGTAACCTGTTAGAAGGTGGTGGTTACAGGATGGCTTTGACTGGATCACCAGAGCACAAATGATTTTTGCCTGACACTTAATACAGCTCCTATTAAAACCCTTCTAAAGGGAATATTGACTGGAGTGGTCTAAATACAGCAAAAGAAACTATCTTACTGTGACGAATGGGCTACTGGCTGCTAGGTCTCGCTGTTCTGACTGAATAGCGTGAAATGTGAAAAATGACTTTTAATGGGAACCAAACAAATTAGAAACTGCGTAAGAATGAGGGAAGAAAATAAGGTAGTGAAAAAGGAGCGTATAAAACTTCTCAGAAAAACTCTGAAAAATCTCTCCTGATAGGAATAGGCAAAATCAGTTATTAGGCAAGAAGAAAGGAAATGTGTTCAGCAGCGATCATTCTGATGGAACCTGCCATTTAGTGGCTTTTCATTGAAAGGGTGGGAGTTTCCCACAATGGTTTTAGTGAAAGTCAGTGTCTTACCGTTCCCTCATGTGTGGCTTGGATTAAATCTGAACTAAGATAAAAAATAAAGAGCTAACAGACTGGACATGGCTAAAGAGAAGCCACCAAGTTGTGCAGATGCAAACTCTGTTCTCTCTTCACCCCTCTGCCTACCTGCAGAGGCTGCAGAAAGTGTGTCTCTTCTTTCTCTGGCTAGAGACGCATTCTGAACAGATTGCTGGCCCGATCATTATCCCTCATCGCATCTGTCCTGCTGGGATTCACATCTATTCGTGGAAAACTCGATCCAGCAATGCCTGGTGGTGTTTGCGTGATGGGAGGTATCAGGTCATGCGAAATGCATGAGAAGCTTTCACTTGCATGCACTGTGCTCAACAGCTACGCTTGTCTTTTTTTTTCGCAGGGCCCGCAGTCTTGGGATCACTTGTGAAAGGAAGGGTTGGTCAGAATATCACTGTGCCCTGCTTTTACAGCGTTAGGAGCGAACAAGACATCACATCAATGTGCTGGGGTCGTGGCAAGTGCCCTGCTTCAAAATGTTATCAGACCATTATCTGGACAGATGGATGGAAGGTGACACAGCGGTCCGACAGCAGGTATATTTTGAAAGGGGACCTGGTGATGGGCGATGTCTCCCTCACGATCGTGAACGCCGTGGAAGCCGACAGTGGGACATACTGCTGCCGTGTGGAGATCTCAGGGTGGTTCAATGATCAGATAAGTAATCACAACGTTGTGGTAGAGAAAGGTGAGTGCAGAGACGCTCTCTTGTGTCAGTACTATTGTGGGAAATCTGCTCTTGAGTCTGGATTTCAAAACTGCTGGTGTAAAATGATTTCTATAATCATCCATAAAACTGATCTTTAGGACTTTGCAGATCTGCTGTTAGTGCTGTTTAAATTAAACTGTTTTTGGCATTGTTGTAATCCCAGCATAGTCACTGCAATTAAAAAAAGGATGTGGTGCTTTGTTTCATGGTGCATAGCACTACTGAGCTTTCTAGAAATTCTATTTGAAGAATTTAAGAGAAAGGGCAGCATAGATTCATAGAATAGTTAGAGTTGGAAGGAACCTTAAAAATCATCTAGTTCCAACACCCCTGCCCTGGGCAGGGACACCTCCCACCAGACCAGGCTGCTCAAAGCCCCGTCCAATCTGGCCATGAACACTTCCAGGGATGGGGCAGCCTCAGCTTCTCTGGGCAACCTGTTCCAGTGTTTCCCCACCCTCAGGGTAAAGAATTTCTTCCCGATATCTAATCAAAATCTCCCTTCTTTCAGTTTAAAACCTCGTCCTATCGCTGCACTCCTGATAAAGAGTCCCTCCCCATCTTTTCTGTAGCCCTCTTTAAGTACTGGAAGGGGCTCTAAGGTCTCCCCAGAGCCTTCTCTTCTCCAGGCTGAACAACCCCAACTCTCTCAGCCTGTCTTCACATGAGAGGTGCTCCAGCCCTCTGAGCATCTTCGTGGCCTCCTCTGGACTCGCTCCAACAGGTCCATGTCTTTCCTGTGCTGAGGACTCCAGAGCTGGATGCAGCACTCCAGGGGGAGTCTCACCAGAGCAAAGGAGCAAAATCGCCTCCCTCGACCTGCTGGCCACGCTTCTTTTGATGCAGCCCAGGATACAGGCATAGAGTAGTTAATTCATCCAAAGCGTTATAGTTGTACCCTTTTCATAGAAAACAGTGCTTCATTTTCCCTGCCTGTTTCCAGAGTAAAGCCCAGGGACACAAAATTTGTATAGACTCTTTTCTTTATCAACTCTTCCTTTGACTTTTTGTTTTTCTCTTGTTTGTAAAAAGCATGATAATATATGGAACAAGTGGCTGACAGATGTACTTGTGTAGCTGGTGCTAGCAAACTTTTGTTATGGAAACACTTTCTCTTTTTCACTACGTAAATGAACACTAAGGTTAATTATAATGTATATTGGTTTTGTTTTATTTTTTAACATCAGCTAGAATCTCTACTGCAAGTCCTCACACTTACACCTCTGAACAGACCTCAGGTAACTTTTGTCCAAATACTAATCTCAGCAGCAAATGTATTGCAAATGGGGATCTTGGGAAGGAAACAAAATGATAGATGATAGAAATTTCTTGGCTAAAATTTACTAAACATTACCATAGAACCAGAGATCAGAACTTGGATTTAAATTCTGCCTGACATTATATAGAGAGTCCAACAGAAGGAACATGTATATGTGGGAGGAAGCTTGCTTCCAGGTGTTATGCTTAAGTTGACATTTTATTGGTGCTGCAAGCGTTGTTTATCTTGTGGCTGTTGTTCTGGTATGTTGTTTTCTTTGTGGTGTAAAATCTCACCTTTTCTTCTGGAAATGCATCCCATGAGCAGTAAAACACAAATTTTTAGGAGTTGGGTGTGCCCACTATTTAATAAATTTCTTTCTATCTCTATAACATAGAACTGTTTTATTTGGCTATCTCAAAAGTGCATCTAATTCAAGATCCTATCTCCAGTAGCAGTCAACAGCAGATGATTAAGGAGGATCGTAGAACCAGCGCAGTAATTTTCTGATACAGCAATAAAATAATCTTCTACCCTGCTACAATGTGTGTCTCGGAGGCTCCCCACGTCCTCTGTAGCCTGTGCATATTTAATAATGTGAGGCTCCTCACTGTAGTGGAAGAGACAGTGAACAACTATTCCTCACTCGGTTTCCTCATTCCACTCACAAGTTTATAGACTTCTATTGTATACCCACTCAGCTGCATCTTTTTCAGTCTGAAAAAGACAAGAGAGAACTCATAGTGTTACAATAGCTTATTCTCTGGATTTTTGAAAGAAAAATCAGGGATGGTATTTGCATTTCTCCCTCCATCTCAGAGGTTTCTAGCTAAGCAACTCCAAAATGTTATAACAGTTGCATTTCCTTTCTGGAAGAGGAAGCGAAAACTTTCTCACACTGTTTCTGTTCTGGTTACAAATATAATGGCTTCCAATCTTGGAACTCACGGGTTTTCTTAACCCTGTGGTGTCTTCCTTAGCTGCTGGTGGAACAGTTTTTTATGTTTTCAGAATACAAGTTAGTATGTGCATGTTCACACAGAGGGAGACTGGAAAGGGCAGGTGGCCGTGTGCCTCTGACGTAGGAATACTCCAGAATCTCCAATGGAAGAGAACAGCGAAGCAGATGATCCTGTCCTCTTCAAAATAAAGCTTCTGGGATAAGCGTAACAATTTAAAACATCAAAGGAACCAGCTGCGGTTGTCATAATGTTAACAGGAGACTTTGTTTTTGGGAGGGTTGTATATCATCTGACAATACATGGAGAAACTGAGACTGATGATATGGAAGACATAAGTTTGTAGCTCTGGATTTCAAATACTGCAGACAGCTTTGCTCTGGGAAATTACCTCAAAATACGCTGCAGTTCCTTATGCAAACATATCACACTTTGGTCAGTCTGTTCATTGTATAGCTGTCTGGGACTTTCAAAGTCTCACTTGCGTTCTCTAACTCTGCACCACTTGCTCTTTCAAGGCCCTGATCTAACCTTAATCAGTTTTCATCAGATAACCTAAGTTTGCTTTAGGCATCAACTGCCTCTTCTTAGCTCCAAAACCAGATGCCTACCTTGGTGACTTGGTCTTCCTTCTAGACCCTATGTTGAGATAACAGCAAGAGCTAATTGTTTCCTGGAAGGAATTCAAAGCTCTGAAAAGGGCAGCAAAGGCTCCAATATTCAGAGTTTTGTGCTGCCCTCTGAAGGCACCAACCTCTCTATGGTGTGCAGAGCTGAGACTCCCGATAGAGAGATACTTAAGTTCGGTGGCCCCAAGTCAGCTGTACAAACTCCTCCCTGTCGAGGCAGAATGGTTCTCTGTGCGACTGATGTGTTTGTCTTGCCTTTGCTCAGCTCCTGGGAGCACCAGTGAATCGTCCTTCCCCATCACAAGAACGTGGCCACCGGTTTCTGCTTCGGAAGCTCCTCAGACTGTAAGCATCTCGGTTGTGCTACAGCATGCCTCGACAAAGTGGGTACACATAAGAGGTTATTGGCTCATCCCTACAGTTCACTTGTAGTGTTTTAGTTTGATTGCAAAAGAAGATTTTTTTTTTTTGTAGGCTGCACGTTTAGTGCTCATGAAAGAATGCTTATGTGCTCATTATTAAAGGGGGGAAAAACCTGCTTTGCATGCATAAAGTACTTCCTACTAATGCAGGAAGAGCTTTAGCAACATCTTCATTGCCTTTCAGGCCCCTGGTCCCTGCTTAAACACCTCAGACTGCTGGGATGTAACCTCGAACCTGAAGGTACGGCAGGATACGGGGAGGAGTGGAAATGAGTGCACAGCAATGCGCCTGCACCCCCCAAGCAGGGGGGTTCAAACAGGCGGCTCTGCGTCTGTCCTGCTCAGTCCTCCAGCACCCATTGCAGAGTGAGAGGCAGGAACATCATCTGGATTTTATCCGGAAGAGAAGACAGCCAAGTTAGCCTTTGGGAAGGCCTGCTGGGACACGCTACAGGCAGGATGTGCTGTGGGCGTTCATACTGCTGCATGTGCAGGATGTACATTAGGGACCATACTGCGCTTCAGCATCTTCCCAGGCCTGAGTTCCTAAGGAGAGGTTGGGTAGCTAATGGCTGGCTTCAGAAAGAAGTTTTGCCTAAATAAAGACCAATGCACGGAGAAGGTGTATTTACTTATTGATATAAAGCCTTGAATAACTATTGAATAAGCTTAGTTTGTGTGTGGCACCTGGAGATAATTTAATCCTAAAAACTAAATAAAATATTCACCAAATAGTATTAAACTTGAACAGATGGGATTTGTCAGAACTTCAGATCCTTTGACTATCTCAAGAAATAAGGTGTTTAACGGCATGGTTCACACCACTGTTGCAGTGACGCTGCTTGGCACTAGTCCTGTATCTCAAATTACGCTCTTGCTCTCAAGTATACTTCTACTGCAGGGTTGCAAAACACGCAAATGGCCTTTGAGTACTGTATGGGCTTCTTACTGTCAGTGCCACTAATGCTCATCTGTTTTGTGTTTGGCAGAACCCATCTGTATCACGTCCCAGTCAGCAGTATTCAGAAAATTGGCTATACATTGGGATTAGTTTATGTGTGGTACTTCTAGTCATCCTTTTTGTGTCTCTGTTCGTCACTAGACGTAAGTGCTTTTCACAGGTGGTTATTCAAGTGGGTTGGGTACATGAAATCACAACTGTGGCAGATGCCATGTGTCTTCTGCTTCAGGGAAGTGAGCTAAGGTCTCTGGATGGCCACGCTCTGTGCTCTGCGCTGCTGTTGCTTGCTCAGCTCTCCCCCTTAGCCTCTGGGGCACAGAACAGCAAGGTGCCAATGTGGTCTCGTCACTTTATGTCTCGGACTCCTTAGCAACCAGTCAGCCCACGGTCTGGTGAAGAGATGCGTGGTACAAATCCACCTCCCCTGCACTTCATTCCCTCCTACCCAATTCCTCCTCAGTTGCCATGTTGTCCCAGTATTTCCCAATGGGAGGGGCACTGGTTTCATATAACTATATCCAGTATTTTTTTTTATGTGCCAGACTTTCTCCATAGAGGCTCTTGGTCAGACCAAGCCACGTGAATTAAATCTCATGGAAATAATGGGGATTTCCCATACTGAAAACATTTGCTTAAAGTTCCCATATTTAGTTTCTTACACTTGAATTATTATTTTTTTTGAACCTGCTACTTTACTTGCTTCTGATGGTTTAAAGAAATTTGTTTGGTTTTTTTTTTCTTTATTTTCATCCTGGCTGGTCCTTAGAATATTTATACAATATGAAGAAGACGGGTGACTTTCCAAAGTAAGTATTCTCTTCCTGCTTTAGCTAATAGGACAAACTAGGTTGCAGAAAGAAAATGTTGTCAGTATGCTGACGGTTCCACCACATACTTTGACTTTCTTTTTTTAATCTCAAGTTAATAGGAAACATTGCAAAAAGAAATTAATAAATTCTGCTACTTATTAGTTAGTAAGCAAAAATGAGTATAACTGTCAGTTCATTGCATTAGGGAGCATGCAAACTTCAAGTGTGGGTTGTCTCATAAGTGGAAAAATGATTCATTATCAGTCATGTTTAAATAGGTGGTTTTGCATATTTTACACTTTTCCAGTGAGTTGGTTGATTTAGCTGTCTGCTCTTCTGTGTTTCTGTTGTCTGGTTTTTGTTTAACAGCATGGTTTTTACTCTTTTGTGCAGCTTTGTTGCATTTTGGAGACCAGAACGTGCAGGGAACCATAGTGCCCTGGAAGATGAGACCCATGCAGAGGAAAACATTTATATAATACACTAAGGACTGTATGCATGCTTGCCTTTGTCATCGTTGGGACATTAAATAGTTTGCAAAATGTTAGCTGCTTCCTCTGCTCAGCAGCTAAACGTGACTGGACTACTGAAGCATTACTCGCATCATTCTAATAAAACAAATAAAAGCTACCCTTCTAAATAAAACCTTTATCAGCCTGTTCCAGAAACAGAAACCCTATTGGCTCAAATGGAAATTTCCAGAATCCACTTATGAAACCGTAAAGGGAGTTGGCATTATATTTATTATCTGCTTCAAATTCTCTTTTCCTTTTTGGAAAAAAGAGGAAGTGCCACAAGTGCTCAGTCGCAAAAGGAAAACCACACGTTTTTTTTAAAGTTTGTTGTTACTGTGTATTCTATCTGCCAGCTACAAACGAGTCCATGCCATCAGAGGGCAGAAGCAATATCATAGCTGCCCCGACAAAGATGACACATGGACAAACTAGGCAGTATTAGTATTTTAATGTACATTTAGTTGAATTTTCATTAAAGTCAGGTATACCTAGCCCTGGTAAGAGCTCAGTAATGCAATGTACTGAGCCCACAGTTAAATCGAGAGAAGCTATTGATGCTCACCCCCTCATGGCATGTCCTCAGAGCCTACAGGATCAATGTGCAGAATAGCCACAGATTGTTTTCAGAGAACTATGACTAAGTGGGTTTTCCTCTGCAAAATACATCACTTTTTCTGTGGCTTTCTCCTTGGGCCCGCCTATGCCCTGAGCAGTCCTCAGGGTGGAAAGTTTCACTTCTAGGCCTCTAAAACAACTGAACAAAAAATAACTACTTTGTAAAGTTAATTAGATTAGATTCTTAGCTTGTGGAAAAAGTCATGGACATCACACAAAGTATTGGCTGAAAGTTTGCCCTGCCTTTACACCCCTCTAGGTATCAAACAACACAGTCTTATGCTGGGTTTGTTTGATGGCTTTTAGGTCCTAAGCGGGAGTATCTGCGGCTTAGAGCCTTTCCTCCATTGCTCCTCAGTACAAGCCTTTATGCCTTGTTGAGCAATAGACACGAGCGGGAGAATAATTTTCCCCAACTGTTTTTAAGAACGCATTTTTAAACAGAGGCTGGGGACTTCCTGAAAGACCAGAAAGGTAGTACGTACAGGCAGGAGAGAGACCAACTCTTACTAAATATTGGTCAGTACAAATTTTGCCCTGAAGCTCCTCGCAAGCAGCAATGTAGAATACATAAAGCAGACATTGCTGCCACAGGGAAGGCTCACAGACTTACCGCAACCTTTTTATCATTGAATTCACCATTTTCGAGGGAGTCATGCAAAGAACAAAGCTTTGCTATCCATTGAGGCGTAAAGGAGCAATAATAAAATCAGTAGGTGTTTATGTTAACAGCTGAGGCGCTTGGGGACACAGTCTGGTTGTGCTTTAAGGGGAGCTGAGCTCAGTGGAGCCATTACCCATCCTTCCCCCAGCTGGTAGAGAAGGGAGGGCGGCTGGGAGGGGAGTGTTTCCCCCCGGGAGTCCTGGTGAGGCTGGCTAAGGTGGGATGCTGCAGGTGAGCGTGCTTGCAAAGGCTCATGAAGGAGGGGAAAGGGTCCTCATCCCGTTGAGGAAGGAAGAAATGGAAAGCAAGTTGGGAGAGGGGACCCTGGTGTGCTTTGTATTTTCACTTGTGCTGCGCGTTGTGTCGCGGCTCCCTGTTGCAACAGGCCTAAAAGATTGAAAATGCAGAGGTGAATTCATGGTTGACTAAAGAGCTCCGAGCGGGAGCACAGATATTAGGTGCTTACTGATCCCTGGGCCAGGAAAGGTGTTGGAAGAAACCAGCTCTGCCATTTTCTGTCTTCATGTCACCTGTTGCCTTGTGTGAGAAGGTACCGAAACTAGAAAGGACCTGCTAGTGTTAGACTGTATTTTTTTTTTATTTGACTATTTGTAACAATTACTAAACTAAAATTACTGACCCCACAGCAGACATTGCTTTCCTTCTGCCTGGCTGAACATGTCGCTGCTGTGGGCTCTGGCCCATGACCGGAGCTGGAGGAAGTCTGATCAGGTCTCTGAACTAGATCTCAGAAAACATCTTCAGCAATTTCTGCTTTCTGCAACTTTTACCAACTCAGTCTCTACTGGGATCAGAGTTAGAAAAGTGCTGGGTTTCCAAAATTATCTGATTCCAACCACTCATGCTTTTAAGGAGTTTGGGGACACTTCTTGAAGGCTGCTAATTACGAAAATTGCTTGCCCATAAGGATTTTTTTTCTTAATATTACAGACGAATTTAGACTAATTCTTATATCAGACAGTTTTCATGCAAAATAAAGTCCTAGAATATCTGGTAACCAAAATCTCAGTTCAAGTTTCCCTTCTGCTGTGCAGTTAGTTGGTAAACAGACTCTGCAAAGGTTGTGCAGAGCAAGAACTTCGCCTTGGATATGCAATATAATCCATGCAAATACATGCAGGCAGAAGCTCCCTGTGCTGTTTCATGACTTCCACTCGTGTCAGTGGATCTTGGAACAGGCATTTCAAAATGAGCCCCAGCGATGTGCAGGTGGCACTTGGATCCCGTTCACCCGTTAAGAGATTATCCAGCTGCACACAAACTGGCAGCACACTGAGTGTGATAAGACTAATGAGCTGCAGACCGATTTTTTTGAGAGAGCTTTCTGCCTTTCCTTTTCTGCCTGCAAGAAGCCACTAGATAGCAGTACATAAGCAGAAAACAAGCACATTTTTCTGGTTCTTCCCCAGTGTACTTGGATTTTGAGTGGCCTTTTTCAAGTCGCTCTGCTGCATTTAGCCCGGTCTTGTTAAAGAAACAAAGCTGACATGGTGCTGTGTTCATCCTCCTCCTGCCCTAGTCACCTGCAACATACTGACCAATTCTCTTTTGACGAGCTTCATGAAATTAGTAGCTGGATAAAGCTCCAAATTTGTGCCCCAGGTGGGATTCAGCTGCTCCCTGCACTGGCATTAACTGGGCATGGGCTTGCAGCCATTGCTTAATGGTGAGTGATGGGAGACAAAGGAGAAACTGGGTTCATTGCAGGGAAAAAGTCTCCAGGATATTGGGCACATCGGGTTTCATTAGTTCTGTTTACAGAACAGCTGGGGCTGCGTGTACTTGGCATTGTATGAACTGTACCTGGTAGAATTTAGCAAATTAGATGTTTTACTGATTGCTGGTTAACATGCCTTCTAATGCTGACACTAAGACACTGCTGTATTGTTGTGTCTATCCCCACTGGTTGCTGGTTTTTGCTGCACTGAAGCATGTGAAAATATAGAGAAGCACTGCAGCATCACTTTGATTCAGAATCAACTCAGAATAGTTCTCTGAGCTTCACACTGCTTGAATCTGCCACTAAATTGTCCACAGCAGCATCAGTTGGCTACGTGCTGGTGAAAGAAACCAGGCACCCTGCCTTTGCTGGACCCGAGTCTATTAAGGATCTACTTCTTGCAACTGCAAGGTAGTGGTGGTGTGACGGATGAGGATGCTAATGAGAGGTAGCCTCCTGCTCCAATGTACTGCTGAGTCCAATAGGTCTGCAAGCACAAGAGTCCTTCTCTGATGCGGTGTTGGGGGGGCTATCGAGCAGCTAATCGCTCTCCAACCTTCCTGTGCTACTCAAGATTCTGTAGACCCGTTCATGGTGCCCCTTAGGTTATCTTTTTTTCCAGGCTGACTCATCTTGGACTACCCATCTAATCCTCCTGTGGAAGCACCACAGAACGGTAATGGGCCTTAAGAGTTCCATGGAAAGGCAAAACAAATAGTATACTGAAATCTCTGGTGGTAGTACCATGCTGAGTGTCTTGGAAGAGGAAGGAGAATAGGACAGAATGGGACAGGACAGAATGGGAAAGGATAGAACAGTCGTAAGGGACCTGCAATGATCATCTAGTCCAACTGCCTGACCACTGGGCTGACCAAAAGTTAAAGCGTGTTATTAAGGGCATTGTCCAAATGCTCTTAAACACTAACAGGCTTGGACCATCCACCACTTCTCTAGGAAGCCTGTTCCAGCGTTTCACCACCCTCTAGGTAAAGAAATGCTTCCTGATGTCCAGTCTGAACCTTCCCCAGCACAGCTTTGAACCATTCCCACGTATCCTATCGCTGGATACCAGGGAGAAGAGCTCAGCACCTCCCTCTCCGCTTCCCCTCCTCAAGGAGCTGTAGAGAGTAATGAGGTTGCCCCTCAGCCTCCTTTTCTCCAAATTGGACAACCCCAGAGTCCTCAGCCACTCCTCATTGGACATGCCTTCCAGCCCTTCCAGAAGTTTTATTGCCCTCCTCTGGATGCGTTCAAGGATCTTCACATCCTTCTTAAGTTGTGGAGCCCACATCCGCACACAGCACTCAAAGTGAGGCCACACCAACGCTGAATACAGCAGGAGAATCACCTCTTTTGACCAGCTTCTATCCGGAAGCGTAGGAAAGAAGCAGTTGCAGTACATAAAATCTGGAAATGGAGAAATGAGACTTCAGTGGGGCTCACTCAGCGTCTCTGGAAAGTATAAGATCTAGTTTTCTCTCCTTCCGCTCCCTGCCCTGGAGTCTCCGCCAGCTAAAATGTCCCATTTTGTGCTGTTTCACTGGATTATGATACAGATCTTTATAGGTGAGTCTTCACCTGCTTTTTGTGTGCTTGCTGAGGAAACAAAAATTTTGTAAAATTAAAACCAGAAACACTTGTTTTGTGAAAACAAAACAGTGAAAAAGGTCGTAACTGTGTACAGAACTTCAAAAGTTTTCTTAACTTACTGAGTTAATACTGATCGATGCTTTTTTTTTTTTCTTTTTAAGAATGTTTGTGGTTTCCTCTGTGTATGGTTAATTCTCCTGTTCCCCAAATTATCTAATTTCTTTACTACTGTTGAGTGTGTACTGCTGGCTTTTCTCTTCATCTGTCTCTCCACCACGCTACAGTGCTGATACAGCACAAGCTGGGGAATTGAAATATTGACAGAGTAATGAATGTATATACATGATAAAGAGAGGATTTTCTGAAACTCTGAGGGCTGTCTGCTGCTATGAACTGGGTATGGGAAAGCCTCTCCTTTTACTCGCAAGCGTTCAGTTCATCCATCTAAAATCTGAATCCTAAAAAAGATAGAAGTCAAAGAAGAGCAACTTGGGAGACTGGGTCTTGCAAGCATGGTTGGTACCAGCTACATTTCTGCTTGCACATTTAGGCATCAGCAATGCAGTTTCCAAACTGCCTGAGGTAGCTCAGGAATGTGGGTTCACCCACTTTCAGTGGGGCATGAGCTTATGGGAGTTGTGCTTTTAAATCATTTAGGCATTTTAGGAAATTCTGTCTCAGGTGACTAAATATTAATTTGTTCAGGATGAAATATTACGTATAACATCTACAGCAACTGCGTTGTTCTTAAATCAGTCTGAAAAGTAGTGGAAAAGTTTGGTCAGCGGCTGGATACACTGAGCGGCAAGAGGTGATCTGTGCCTTGTTGATGCAAGGTGACACAACCTCCACAGTGTCTGCTGCACAAGTGGAGCTTTGCTGACACTTTGCTGTAGCCCAGGGAATTCCATATTTTTGTCTTTTGCCAGTCTCAGCAGAAGAAACAGGAGGGCTCTTTCCTTACCTTATCTTCAGCCCCAAAATAAATTGGAGATATTCCCCTCCATTTGGTCTTGTTTTCAAAAACTTTCTTATATGCAGAGCTACAGAAGGGTGAGAATGATTTTTTTTGTTACCTTCTCTTTAACTTGGCTCAGTGCTGAGAATGGGTAGTCTGGAGACTCAGGAAACCAGTAGAGTGGGCAGTTAAATGCTTCTTTTCTGTCATTTTCTCTGCAATTTCATCAGTACAGAAGCTTCAAGAAGAAATAAAAAAAAAACCAGGGTTGATGATAGGGAAAAGATTCCAAGAATCTTCTGCAAAGAAGGAAAATTATTTCAGAAATAGATCAAGAAAAAAAATTATTTTTCAACCAGCCGTCTTGGCTGGAGGATGTATGTCTTTGTCCATCAAATGACCAGTCTATGGGAGAGGAGACCACCACAACAGCAGCTCTTGGAGTTACTGCTTAATACCAACTGTCTCTAAGGGTTGGTTCAAGATATATAAATATCTGTATATTTCCGTGATCTGAACAATTATGAATACCGCTTTCTATTTTGGAAGATACATTAAACATCCGGAGCCCATGTCTCTCTTACTTGGATTAAGGACTTGGAATGGCAAACCTCACCGACTTCAGTGGTACCACCCAGGCATAGCTGATGCTCATGGTGCCTTTGGTCGAACCTGGGTGCCTAGGAGGGTCACTGCCATGGGCAAGGGTGGGATTCCTCTCACAGTAAGACTAGGGTGTCACAATTTAACAGGCTCAGGGACCTCTTAATTTCAAGACATGTTTCAAAGTCCTATTTACTATTTCTTTTGGAAGAGGCTGCAACTGAGAAGGAAGTTAGTGAGTCCTTGCAGAGGTTCATACCGTTGAATCAAGGCTGTTGCGGTACTGAAGCTTTCCATACCAACCTGCAGTGCAGGCAGATGTTAGCAATATTAGCTAAACATAAATTTAAAGAGGATTTGAAACTGCAAAACCTGTAACTTTCTAGCACCAATACTGGTGGGAAACTGCACTGGAGACACTCTGGTGCCTTGTGTCTTCCCTCTTCTTTTTATTTATTTTTTTTTAGGAAGCTCAGGGCTCTGCTTCTTTCAAAGAGAAGAGCAGGCAACTTTTCATTTGTTAAAGGGTAGCTTAATAAAGCTGCTTTTGTGCTGTGCAGGACTGGGATGAAATAGGAACAGAAGATAAGCCCATTTCTCCTCAAGCAGCAGTGACCTTAACTCCAGGAACAGTTTAAGCTGGTTTTGGTTTTACACGCATCTTTGTTGGGGTGACTTGAAAATATGTGTTAAGGCGCTCAATGACTAACCCCTGCTCCCTAGGGATACTTTCAAAGTTGACTGGATGAATGAACCGTTTTGTTCTGTTGTCACAGAAAGAGGCTGGTTTCTCTGTTTGTTTTGCTGTAACAAGGCATATGAACCTACCCTTTCCAAGGACTAAAACAAGCAGCCATCTTGCAAAGCCTTATCCTATATGCAGGAATTAATTTTTTTGGCACGTCCTACCTTCATTTCACTGCAAAAGCTTCTGCCCTTCACACCATATTGCATGTTGCTTTGTCTGCCTCTACTCCTTTAGCATTTGGAGCTGTGGAAACCTGAACGACTTGGCTTATCTCGCCAATGATAAGCAATAATGAAGCCGAAATGTCATCCCAATAACAAGTCATGAGGCAGCCTGCCACAGACTAAAAACTCACCGGGGGAATATTCCATTAAAGACAAAACAAAAGAGACATGGACACAGTTGGAAGCATCTGTTTGCTATCTGGGACTCACGCCAAAAAGAGAAGGCATTCAAACAGCTGGCAAAATAGAAACGTTTGGCAAACCAGGGCCAAAGATGGTGATAATAGCAGCAACTGCTGTAAGTCTTTTTTGGGGTAAGGAAGCTGGCTGTGAGACATCAGATCTGCGGGATGATCCTCTCGCTGCAGCAGAGGACCAGGTCTGGATGCTCCCAAGGTCCCTCCGTTCCTGCTCCACCATATGTAAATGATAACGTGGCGGGGAACGGCAACAGGTTAGGAGGACTGACACAGACTAGATGAACGTAAACCTGAAAAGATTTGTTCCTGTACAGGAACCTTTTCTTTGTATAGTGCCTTTTATGAAGAAGAAATCCCTTTTAGGGCCATCTGGGAACTGCATATAGACAGTTAAGAGCGAACAACATAGGAAAGATTCAAACCAGATACTAAGGTGGTTATTGGCTGTAAACACCAAATAAAGCTGGTCATTAAGAGTAAGAGCACAAGGAAAACATGCATATGCTCTTTTTAACATCAGTATAATGCGAGCAGTTAAAGCTTCTATGTACGCAGGGCTCCGCAAGGTAAGCGGGATAGTTGGCAGGGATTGCTCAGAAACAGAAAAAGCAGTGCGCTTTCTGAGAACAGGTTCCACAGACATATCCCACTGCTCTGCCAGCTTAATTAGGCCCTAATTTCACACATGGGTAGGTATTTTGGACACTGCTATTGAGACTGCCGGTGAAAGGCAACTATGACAGCATTTCCTTGTTGAAGGAGACGATGGTGGACTGAGAAAACCAGATGTACTTCACACTAGGTTTCTGAATATCTTTCAAACAGTCTCTTAGGAGAGGAGATGGGATGGGAGCAGAGTTCCCAAATTCCATTTGCACAGGTCTAGTCTGCGCTCGGGCTGCCAGCGACAGACCTCGGCTTCACTCACCACACATTTGATGTGAGTGATGTATTTCTTGAGCAGCCCTCCAGCAGCTGGCCCAGGCCAGAGCATGGAGCCCTCCAGCAGGAACAGCAAGCCAATGCCTGCAAGCTCCCGGCTGTCACCCACTGTGTCCTGGGCCATTAGCTGCCACCGACTCCTGGGGAACGCTCGGGAGATCAGTAACTGTCACCTGCCTGCGGGCAGGAGTGTTTCTTTTCCTGCCTCACTGTGTTGCACAGGTAGAATCACGCATGGGACACTGCCAACACTCATCTTTCCTTGTTCTTCCTTGACAGCCCACACCGCATCTGAACCTGTCGTTAGAGGAGTAATAGGGCAACCTGTTCAGTTGCCTTGCTTCTACCCGGTGGCACGACATAAGGACATCTCCGACATGTGCTGGGGCAGAGGCCCGTGTCCAAATTCTAAGTGCAATAACAAAATTTTGCACACCACTGGGAATAGGGTGACGTTCAGAAAATCTCAGAGATACAATCTCCGGGGCTATATTTCCTATGGAGATGTGTCTCTCACAATTGCGAAAGTGAAGGCAGAAGATGCAGGTACATACTGCTGCCGCATAGAGATCCCGGGTTGGTTCAACGACATCAAACAGAACATGCGTCTGGAGGTGGTCAGAGGTGAGTTCGGGGACCTTCATGATACAGCCAGCAGGGAGAAACCTCTCACTGGATAGGAGTTTAAAATTGGAGTTTATGTGTGCTTTTTTTGGTTTGTTTGTTTTGGCAAAAAATGTTTTTCCTAAATCACGTAGTTTTCAAGGGAGGTCTGCAACCAGTTGCCAATTTGAATCACGTTCAATGAACTGTTTTGATGAGAAAAATAGTAACTTTTACCCTTCTTTTGCCTTTCAAATGAAATATTTAATTTCTCATTGTGTAACTGTATTTGACATTTTAAAAGATGATGGAATTTAGAAAGGGTTTTATCATTTGAAGAGCCCTTGGAATGAAATTCAGTTTTTCATTTGGGTTTCACCCCAACACAAAAAGGCTTTCATTCGGCTCGTGTCATAAGGAGACCTACATATTTAGAAATTTGTTTCGGAGTCTTGAAGGACTTTTTCCCCTTCCTATTATTTTGCTGAGGTGCAGGATGAAGTAAGGGTCTTACGAAGTTGAGAAGAGGCTGAAAAGCATTGCAAAGCACAGAAAAAAAAGATGGTACTCATCCTCCACACTGCAGAAAGACAAATTTTTTTCTGACTTTTACAGGGTGTTCAGGAGTGCCATTGGCGCTGATGTGCACAGCACTCTTGTATGCCTGTTGTAAGTGATGTAACAGGAGAGTGGGGGGAAAATGCTGCAATGCCATGTCAATTCCGGAGTTTGAGGGCAACAGAGTTCATAAAAAAGGACCGGTTGAAAAGATTAGCAAGAAGATTGCAGCTGAAAATCAAGCTATTTTATTTATTTTATATTCATGAGGACATTGAAAAGCAAAATCACAAAGTTTGCAAGTTTTTGGGTTCTACCACACAAGGTTCTGGTCCTTCCAGTTCTGTAAGAGGGTGAAGGAGGGGGTGCTTGAGACTTACAATTAAAAAAAAAAAAAAAAAAAAAAAAAAGCAAATCTGTAAATCTGGGAATTGGTTTGGCTGGGTCACGTTTTCTGCTAATTAAACCACCTTTTTAAATAGTGACTCTCCCACCTTCGTTCCCAGCATTGTATCAGCTAGATAATTGCCATTCATTTCTAGGTTGGCTTTCCTCAGGGTCGGTTGTGAGTGCTCTGATCTAGCTTCTCTCTTGGCTATGTTTTTTCCATGCAGCCCCTCCAGTGATGACAACCACCACGAGAAAGGCTCCCGTTTCCCCTAAACGTTTTAGGAAAACAACTTTTGCTCCCCAAGCAACCTCTGATCATCAAACAGCAGCAACGACTGCTGTCCTCCTGACAACCACCATCCCCCCAGCAACAACTGCAACCACCGATCATCAAACAACAGCAGGGACTACTGTCCTCCTGACAGCCACCATCCCCAAAGCAACAACTGCAACTACCAATCATCAAACAACAGCAGGGACTACTGTCCTCCTGACAGCCACCATCCCCGAAGCAACAATTGCAACCACTGAGTCTCCAGCAGGAATTACACCGGAGACCATTGCTCCCCCAACATTTGCTGTGACAGAAAATTATGCTCTTCCACAAACTATGGTGACAACTAGTGGTCCCCCAGATTTTTCAACTGATTTCCAAGCAGCTGACATGAGGACTGAAGATGATGATATGTTCTGCCCAACAGAGTCTTTCCCTCTTCCTGGAGGTACAAAGGGTAGCCAGCACCAATTCTTTCTTTTTTCTGTGTTAGCCTAACTCTGGCATCAAAGAGACCCTCCAAATACCTATATTTGTGTCTGGGAAGTTTTCTCTGAGATGCCTATAGGTATGCCTCCATAGGTTTAAGGAAACACAGGTCAAATGTTGTGGATGATGCCAAACCGGGGTGAATGGCCAAGATAGCAGAGGGTTGGGCTTGTGTTCAGAGGAGTTTTAACAGGCTGGAGAAATAATGTGACAGAAACCTCATGACGTACAACAGAAATAAATGCAAAGTCCTCCACTTGGGATGGAGTAAGAGAGATTCACTTGACTACGCACTATTTTTTTTTCTTGATTTGAGAAAGACAATTGAAATGGTCTGCTGAAAAGGTTCTACTTGAGCAATTAAGTCAGTGAGAATTCAAAACATGCTTAAAATTCAGTACTTACATTGTCAGCCCATTTGAAGGCTGCTGTAATTATGAATATTTAGTTGATCAGAGTCACGTATAGTCATTCTAACCATTCCTAGGTTGCTCTTTATCCACATCAGTGACTTCTTTCCCACAGATTGATGCCTGCACACAAGGCTGGGCTTTGTACATTTTTGGGGTCTTCTATGACTTGAAGTTCTTTCTGTCCTGAACCTCTGAGGACAGCTTTTCTCTACCACCTCTTGTCTTCCAGCCATAACAAGTGCCCCAGTTAAACTTGGCAACAACTTATTATGTCCATAGCTGAACAGTTTAAACATCTCACCACTGGTCATGTTAGTAAAGTACATCAGTTATCTGGGTAGGATGAGCTGCAGACATGAAAACTGAGGTGTATATTTTCACCTCCTAGTTGCAGATGCAGAACTGTGCAAGTGATTTTGAATGCCATATGAAGACCCTCCTCATCTGTGATCTTTATAGGCATTACTTTTTACTTTGTTTCAGTGACTACCAAATTCCCAAGTACATTTCCGACTGCAGAGGGAACTAAAAGTGCTGACACTTCTCTCGTGGTGGAAGACGTGCCAACTGCAGGTGAGGAGGGTAACATTGCAAAGTCAGAAGCTGCATGTTCAGGGAAATGAAGAAGTTGTCATAAACAAAAGTATTGACTATTCTTAAGAGCGTACCAAACATACTGATAGCTATTCATTGCATCTGGAAGTAAGAGGTATCTGGGGTCCCCATAGAAATTGTTTGTAACCAGGATGTAACAACAGCTGAGAAAAACATGTTTTTAAGCCTCCAAAGGAAGTAGATTTTGAGTCACTCGCTACTGTCGGGTATCTCAGGTCTGAGAGAAGTTAAGAACTGGTCTTTGTCACCATCCAAGCTGAATTCTCAGATATCTCATTTGTCATCACTGTGAGTCCCTTGAGCTTTCAATTTTAAATCCTCCCTGAGTGTTGTGAACTCTGAACCTCACTGAATATTCAGCCAGATGTGGCCGCAGGCTCAGCTCTCCAGTGCTCAACACGTGTCCTTGGTCATGGTGGGAAGCAGCAGGCAATTATCACAACTATCAGTCATTCCTTCAAGAGAAAAGGAACTGGTATACAAAATCATACCATACCTGAGAAACGAACAACCTCACGTGAAGTTTGCATTTCATGTCTCTCAGTCAAGTATAAAAGTAGAATGGCTTGAGTTACTCAGGTGTGACAGTCTGCCCACCAGATGCCCTTAAATGAGAACTTAAAACAAGGCAAGATAAAATTAAAGGATGACATGTCATATTTGGCTGTTTAGAGAGTTCTTTTAGTTTCAACTGGTGCCAAGAATCTCTTCATTCTTAAAAACACAATATTTAGATATTTGCAGGTCTTCTTTTGCTAGACCTAAAGACTTACAGCAGAAATAGAGTTTAGGAAGCTGTTCCTTAATGCCCCTGGAGAGGGCTCAGAGAAGAGAATAAACTGGTCTCTTGAGCATTTGTGAGCGTTCTCATCCCTGTCTCACTTGTCAACTTTCTTATATAGTTCTGGATAATGTCTGTATTCTGCCATTGTAAATAGGGTGTTTTGCAAAGGGTCTTACCTCTGGGATTCTGGGGGGAACTTAAGTTGTGGGTGTCGGCTAGAAAGAGCCACCACAAAAGCAAAACCAGTAGAAAACGTACCACACTTATGTGAGTCATGTACACTCCCACCCATGCAAAAACTTGTGTCATGCTATTTCCAAGAGCCAAACTGTCATAATGTGTGAAAATTCTGCAGCGTAATTGAACACTGTCTAGTAAGAGCCATAAGGCAAGTTAAGTTCTTCACTCAGTCTCCTTTTACTCTGTGAAATAATGCACTAAATGGACCAACTTCAGCCTTATTGTAATGTAAGGGAATGCTAATTTGTTGCTGAACTCTGTATTGATGTTAGAACAGTAGCTGAGATAGAAATCCATAGCTGAGAGAGTGCTCCATCTCCAAGTACAATACTTGCCAGATAGGTTGGGTTAGCTGGGGCAGTTGGTTTCTGCTGACTGGGTTCTGATTTAGTTTCTCCTCTGTCTTCACCTGCTTTCCCCACAGCAACTACCCCACCAGCACCAACCATGACCCTGTAGAGAACCCTTGCTCCTTAAGGTACAGAGAGTAAGCAGCAGTAGTTGCTCCCATCAGCCTGGCTGCAGCATGCTGCTGGAAAGTTTAGTTCTGACTTAACGGACATGCATGTCAGAGTGAGATATGCACTTCTTGTGTATTTGGTGTAGCTTTGCTGAACTACTGTTCCTCCCCT
>VYZM01017800.1:1137482-1148053 GCA_013398915.1 Dromas ardeola | reverse complement strand
TCCTCTCCTCTCCTCTCCTCGGAAAAGAGTGGTGTCATAAAACAGGCATACAGCAAAATGCAATGTTCGTGTATCCCTGGGATTTTCAGCACTTGCGAGGGTTTTATTACCTATGTTTGTTTAGCTGTAGTGCTTATTAGCCATAATCTCTTTTCTACTTCAGTGCAAAATTCTAGCTACAGTTGCATGCATATGAGCTACCTGTGCCCTGTCCATGTCTTTGATAAAATGCAAACACATTATTTGGTACATGGAGACAAATTAACTCAGCTCTCAGAGAGAGCTGATCAGAACTGAGAAATTTTGGGGAGATTAGGTTATTCACTCAATAAAATACTCTGAAAAGTTTTTTTTAAAAAGCATTTTTTTTTCTAATGGGCTTATTTGTGACCATCTCATCCTCCCCATCATCGTGTGACATTCTGGGTGTCTCATGCATATAAAGTTTCCTTTGGCTGGGGTCTTGGGCACCGCACACGTGTTACATGTACATGCCCTGACGAATGACTCATCTGGTCCCTGGTACATTTTGCTCAGATGGAGGCTCCACGGTTGTTCTCTTGTCAAACATTTGAAAGCACTACTCATCACCGGCTTTCTATACATTAGGGCATGGCCCTAAGGTGTAGGAGATTTCCTGTCATAGGATGTAAACTGATGTTTTGATTCACTAAGCTGAGTGACTCCTCTGTTTTTAAGATGCTGTGAAACATTGGCTGCTTCCTGTGACAGATCAAGTGCTCCAAATACTTAAATACTTCATTACTTTGTAGCATGAGGTCATGATGAGCCAAGCCGTAGGCCTAGATTAACTTTTTGTGACTTTAAATTCACTAACGAAAGTAAGAGAGTAAAATCATAAGATAACATCAGAAAAGCTTGCTGCAAGGGTTCTTGAATATTCATTTAGTTCATCCCTATTTCTGAAGCTTAGAAAACCAGAGCTGAATTATTCTTACTATCCCTAGATAGAAAAAAATTGCATCACCTTCACAGAACTTTCTTATATCTGTGGTAAGTTATCTAAATGCTTCCTGTTGTTTTCATATTAATGCAGCTTTCAAAAATTGCAATCACACATCAGTCTGACCACAATTAAACTGAGGCAGTTCCTCCACTTGGACTTGTCCCTTGTTTGCTACACCTACTCTCTGCGACATCTTGTCATGCTTACAGAAGTGAAAACTTCTCAGCAGACAAGTTTCTACTGTCTTGCTTCATGGGCTATCCCTGGGAAGGCTTCTCTTTACTTGATGAAGACTGACATTTCCCAAAGATTACCTGACATACCACTTGTGTCGGAAACAGATTGTTCCCTTTTTGTTGCAAGGTGCTTTATTTCTCCTACTCAGGGCCAGATTTTGCCCCCCTCATTCCCTGAGAGTTCATTACTCCTTGACTAAAGCAGTGACAACTACAGTGACCCTCACTCCTGCAGGTGACTCTGCCAGTAATAATTTCAATGCCTTTTGTTTTCAGGGATTTTGGCAAGTTCAGACGGCAAGGCTGAGGAACATGATGATACTGGAGATAAGGTAAAACTTCCTCTAAGTTTCAAGAGTGCTTAACTAGAAGCCAGAATGACAGCAGGAGATGCTAGTGATTTTCAATGTATTCGTACTAAAGGGACAGTGTTTGCAAACAGTAGCTTGAACTTCTGTTTAGAAGCTCAGGAACCACCTACTCAACTTTCCAGTGGATAGATGCAAAGCTTGTGGCCATCCCATCCGGTTTGGACACTTTGGGAAAACTTCGTCCCCTTGTCACCCCTGTACGACAGGCAGAGGCAGCATGCTTGGGGTGTGACCAGGCAAAAGGCAACTTGGGAGGGTTGTCATGCTTCCCTGTCTCTCATTAAGAGAAGGATGAGGGTGACTAAGCTCCTACTTTAGACACCTTATTAAGAAGTTCATGTTAAGTGGGATGAATTTAGGCTCAAATGCTTCAGAAGAAGATTTATTAAATACTTATCAGGTAATTCAGGTTGTTTATCATGACCAACCTGGTTTGTCTTTCCCATACTTTGTACGGGCAAGCTCAGGAAAGTGTTGCGAACTCCAGCCCAATGCAGATATTTCAGAGCTCTTAGCCACTAGGGCAACCCACCCCTGTGTGAATAGGTCTGAAGTAAACACGTTTTTAAAGCCTTTTCAGTTTTTCTCTTCTCCCTTCCAGTTTCCCAGCTATGCCATTCTCATTGCCTGTCTCATAGCGCTCTCCATTCTTTTCATACTGATGCTCTCGCTGTTTTGGAAACGTAAGTATCCCTAGGCACATAAATGATCAATGTTTCTAATGCTGGCCTAGTGCAGATGTCCTTCTGCGTCTCTGGTTAACCTTCTGGTAAATTTGCCATGGCCCCTGTGACAGCACTCTGTTCATTTTGTGGGGGTTGCTGTCCTTCCCTCAGGATTGCGTCACCACGAGGACACCAGGGAGCATGAGTTGGTGGGGACGCAGCAGGAGGAAGCCTGTGCAAAGAACCTGCTCACTCACTTGTTGCAGGTCTGGCTCATCTTGTTGGCTTTTGCTTTATAGTAAACTGGTCCCATTTCCTGGAATGGCTCCACAGTTATTTGTGTAACTTAAATCGGAATGAGATCCTTTCTTTCCTGCTTAGCCCACAGAAATTTAGCAACTTGCTATCTTTGCTTCTGAACTCATTTGACAGATTCATTAGAATTATAGATTTCTTTTTGCCATCGTGACATTAATATTATTTTGCTTCTAGGTAAACACAGAAAGAAGTTTATAATAAAAAGGTAATCCATTTTGTAATTTCCTATTAGAAGTTCCAATATAATTTTTCTTAGAGGCAGGAAGGAATTGGCCACTGATTGTAATGGGTATAGTATTGGCTTGTGGTGCTGACTACCGAAGTTGTGTTATGAGCAAGTTTCAGATGATTTCACCACAGAAAATCAACAGTGGTTCCTGGATACTGCTTCTATGTGGCAATGAACAGACAGCCAGAGCTCTGGAGAACTTTAGCAAAGGGTACTTACTGTTAGGTAGTGACCCCAGTTTAGGGGAATACCTAATCTGCTTTATTCTTTGATCAAATACCAGGGCATAACCCTTGTGGGGTTATTTTAAGGGATAATTGCTTATGATGATCAACCAGCAAAATGATTGTTCAGAAAGGGATCAGGGATTTATGGATGATCCGAACGAATACATAACGAATGGGCCCCATGAATGCACCCTGCAGCAGTGTGGCAAACCAAGCTTTTCACCACTAGATAAATCTTGCAGCTCTCACGGGGCCACTGCACCCTCTCGTACACTGCTTGGGTCACACTGAAGTATCTGAGGTGATCATTGAGGTGATCATTTTGAGGCAGATATGAAATATGGGAGTATGATGAGTCACCCTGTGCAGGTATAACTGATAAGTTTGTGTCTTCTGGCTTATCTTGAAAAAAAGGGATTTTGTCTAGGCAAACCACAGGCTAGTCCAGTGAAGTATCATCCCTTTGCCAAAGACCAATAATTTTTCAATGGTAGGTGGTCCACCATTGCATACACCACCTAGGAGATAAAGACTGGGGGCCAAGGAGCGGCTCTTTTCTTAATGCCATGGTGGTTACCCTACAGCTGACACTGCAAAATCTGAACAGCCCTTTCCTATCCATTAGAAGAATGCAAGCATTTCTTTCTCTGGTGTAAAAAGTAGGCATTGCACCATTGAAGTCGGTGGAATCAGTAACTTCTGGTCTCCATTTCAATGGGAATGTGCTGACATCACCAATTAGAAATGGCGCTGTGACGCAGCAATGTGCTTTTGCCCCATCTATAGTGACCTATGCTTCTCACTACAGCCTTGAACCAGGGGAAGAGTGTGAAAAAGTTTTCAATGGCACTGAAGGAGAAAACAGCATTTTTTCCCTGTGAAGACTTCCTACATCATCTGTGGATGTCATGGAAAATAAAAAGGGCCTGTTTCATGCTGCTCTGAGAGATGCTTTTGAGCCCTCAAAATATCACTGGGTGAAAACCAAAGGCCAAAGCTTCAACTGTGAAAATGTAAAATCTTTGTGCAAATTTTGCCATGTCACCTTTAAAAATCATAGCCTAAAGAAGCTTCTTTGAGAGGTGCTTTATGCATTATTCATAGGTGTTTCCGACGTCCACATTCTTACTGATACCATGTTACAGAACTGATTTTGGTTTTCTCCATTTTTACTAATGCCCTTCCTCGAATAATACTTACACTGTGAGGAACAGAAGAGAGAACTACTAACATGGAATGCTGACTAACTTCAAATTGCCAAAAATACAAAAATCAGGAAATACAGTTCTTATTGCTTTTATATAATCACGAGAAAAAATAAGCCGCAAGAATGCTGCGAGTATGAATCAAAAATGCAGATTACTTAATGGGTACCAACGCTGCCTGTGATTCAGCATGTTTGAATGACCCTTGGAGACTACATTAATAAACTTTGCAATTTACCGCTAGCGATTGTATTTTTTATGCCACATCCTAAGGCATTTAAACAGGAGTTAGTTATTCCCCAGGTGTTAAAATGGCTGGTGTGCTGTCTCAGCTCTCCAAAGAAGTACTGTGGTATACCCAGAGGTGGGGAAAATGCCCAGAAGACCAACCCGGAGGGAAATTTTTCTATCCTGCTGCCACAAACCCTCATCCCACTCATTTGTAAATCCATGTCTCCCCCATAAAAGTGCATAGGGGATCCCCAGTCATTTGTTTGGAGTTGCCTTTTGGTCCTCAACAACAATGACCTGCAAAACCCAGCAGCTCTCGTGATGGAGTTTGCTTGGCAATGCTGACCTGCACCATGCAGCCCCAGGATGCTTCATTTAGGGCCCCAGCATCCAGTCACAGCCTAGCATAGTGCTGTCTGGCTGGGCTTTGTGTGGATGAGATTCAGGTTCCCAATCCCACCGGTGCTGCCCATTTATCTTTTAGAGAAGTTGCAGGTGAGAAGCACTACACAGAGCACGGCCACATCTTGGAAACTTGGCCGTCCCTTCAGGTGCCCATGGCAGATGGGTGAAGCCACCTCTGTGTTTCTGAGCAGCATAAGCAAAAATCCTGTGATCTCCAGGGAAAGGCTCTGGGGACATTAATAACAGTGAAGAAGAAGAGATGAAGGGTGACATTCACCAGCTACTGCTTCTAGTGGGGACAGAGGGCTGTGGGGGAGAACATTACTGCTGCTGGGGACAGAATTTGTCCCCAGTCCTTCTCTGCAGCAACAAGCTGCCCCCAAACTCCTACCTACCCCATCCACAGGGGCACCAGCAGGACCTGCCATCCCTGTTCCCAGGACTTTGGTGTCACAGAGCTGGCAAGCAGGTTGTGGCTGCTTAGCTGCTCACACATATCCCTGTGTTGTGCTTAGAGCTGACCCTGAGGATGGGGATGGTTTGGACACTGTGGGCTGCATGGGCACCTGTGTGGTTAGTACAGGGGAGGCAGCTCCATGCTGTGGACCTTGGCTTGGCCCCAGGGTGCCTGAGCAGGAAGCAGGGCTGCTGGCAGCTCAGAGCAGTCCAGGGAAATCCAAAATCTTCCCCGTTATCCTCAGGCCCTGTAAATGTTGCCATAATGACAGCTCTGCAGCACTAACCTTGTCTTCTGCTCAACTGAGAAAACTGAAGCCTTCAAGTGGCTGCGAGGTAGATGGGCAATGCAGGGCAGAGCGAAGCCCCTCATTTCACCACACCCTTTCTGAGGGTGTTCTTGCCTGTGTTTCAGCTGGGTTGAGATTTAGGCTTTAAGAACCAGACTGAGCTGGTAACCAACCTGGGGGCACTAGTGAAGCGGGACTGCTCTAGGTGAACCTGCTCTGGTGGGGGGGGTTGGACTAGATGCTCTCCAGAGGTCCCTTCCAACCCCTACCATTCTGTGATTCTGTGATTCTGTGACTGGCCATGGAAGCTGGGGGAATCATCTGTGGGATATGCTGCAGAGCTTTCATGTATCTTGTCAGGTTCTTCACCAACTCTGCTGCAGTGACTGTGGGAACAGCATGGGAGAAGGTTCAAATCCACAACACTTTGTTATCTCCATTGCCTGGAGTTCACCAGTCCTTCCTATGGCAACTCCGGGCAAGGACAACTTGAAGCAAGAGCCCATTGTGGGAATAGCATTTGATCAGAAGAAAACATTGTGTGGCAGCTCTGGATTTCCCCACTACTCGTGCTGAGGGCTGCGGTGGGACTTTTTGACTCTACAGCGTCTTCTTACAGGCCATGAATTAGGGGGAGGCAGAGGAGGTTCCTCTTTGGTCTCCCTCGCAGTCTCGCTGGGGTTCAGCGCCCTGCTGCATGCCCTGGTCTAGCCGCGTTGTGGGATGCAGAAGAGAGTCCCCAAGCGAGGATGTGGCCTGCAGGCTGCCAGGTTGGGTTTGCTCAGCTGAGACCCATGTCTGTCCCACGCTGGTTAATGCGGCTGCTGCTGCCCCAACACGCAGCACGAGCTGCGCACAGGGGCCTGGCGCCTGACACTGCTTCTAGGCATCAATCCCACCCAAATCTGTAAGGCATAAAAGGTAAAAAAAGACCCAGTTATGACGTACTCCTTTAAAAGAAAAAAAAAAATCCACAACTTTTTTTTTCTTCTTCTTTTTTTTTTTTTCCCCCAGGTAAATCTGTTAATTAAGCCAGCAATACCTTAATTGCAGCTTCCAGTTGGCAGGGCTGGGCCAATCCTTTTGCTCTTATTAATTAGCTCTGCACTAATGACTTTTTTAGAGCAGGGCTGTCCCTTGCTGGGGAAGGTTCTAGCATGTTTGCTGTGGTGCTGGCTGGACTTGAAGGCCCTGCTTTGGGGAGCTGCACAAGGGCAGAAGAAATAGGAGCCAACAAAGTGAGTTTGATCTGGTCAGCCATGTGGAAATGCAGCCCAGAAATGCTGTAGGGAAGCTGTAAGTGTAACTTATGTCGCTGAGCTTTTTTTTGTATATCTTTTTATCCACCCCCAATTACTGAGGCTGAGGTTTGGGTTTAGAGTGGCGATTGGAAGCGAGGAATGTGGGTTATATTTAAATGAAAATACATTGAAGTAATTTCTGAGGAACTGACCCTGGCTGTCCGTATGTTCAGCGGGAGGTTAAAGGGAGCCTTTTAAAATGTAGCTGGAGGAAAAAGAAATGCTGTTTTCCAAAAGCAACAGTGGGTCTAGTGAAGAAAAACTGGATGAAAGCAGCAGGTTTTTAGCGAGAAAAGACTGTCAGAGAGTATGTCATTGGCATCTGGAAATGTTAGTCTTTATTTTTAAGACTTCTACCTTGGAAGGCAATGAAGAAGTGTGCTTGAGTAAACATAAAGCACTGCAGCCCAGAAAACCCTCCAGTAAGTAGCTTAAACCAATACACAGTGTTTTAGCTGCAAAGCCCTACAGGGACCAAGGCTTCAGATGGGGAAAGCTTGGACAGAAGGCAACCTGGCCCCTGGCAACACTGCGAGGCTCGTGCTGGTGTGTTTGGGGTGCAGATTTCCTCAAGAATTGCTGCCTGTTGAACTCACTGAAGCATCTCTCCCTACCAAGTCTGTCCACATGCACTTTCACCCTGCCCTCGCTGGCCTCCCGTACCTCCCAGAGAGCTGCCGACGAGCAAAGCTTTTGGCTTTAAAGCTGCCGTGCATGTCCCAAAAAATTCCAGTCCCCCCAGACCTTTCCTCCCATCACCTCTCACCCTGTCAAGCGCTAAGACCTGAAACCATCCAGGTTTAACACCTCCTCCCAGTGCCCTGAGCCGCTGAAGTTATTGCACCGTTTATGGGCTTGCACTGGGAGCCTGTGGCTACAGCAAAGCGAATTTTAATTTGTTCAGAGTCCGTGTCAAGCCTAAATGGTGTTATATCTGGGGAGGCTGGCTCTGCTCCACGGAACGAGGTGGTTAATTAATGGAGGATTTAGCTTTCGGTCCAAGTAATAATTTTCACTGGACCCCAGTACTTTGTGGACAATTGTCTGTATCAAAATGACCGATTGAATTGGGTAAGGGAGGTCTGACATGAAGAGATAATGACTGAACTACCCGATTAGTAAGGAGGAGGTACCGAAAAGCAATTAAAAAGGGGGGATCTGAATATTTTGAGACATGGGATTGGCTAATGAGAAAGCAGGAGGAAATACTGGAAAAAAAAAAAAGGCAAGTGCTGACTTAGGAATACAAATCCTTTAAAGAGAAACCAGAGGAATGAATTAAATATCATTTTGAGATTAATAAGAGACCTCGCTTAATAGACTTTATTGGAGCTGACTGCTCTGATGGTCCCTTTCTATCTCAGCAGCATATTTTATTATGTTTCCAGGTTTGTTTCTTAGCCTTAATGTGCTTTTCTAGGCATTTTTTAAGGTTAATATAAATAAATCTCTGGGTTCCAAAGTTGGAATCTAATTGGAGCTTAAGAAAGAGCAAGCAGAAGGGAAGAATGTGGCTGAGTACATAGGAAATTAGAAATAAGAATAAATAGCATCATGGGACTTGGGGAAAGAACAGAGATAACCGCACAGTGTGAGATGAATGCATGAAAAAGTGGAAAATTTTAGCCTGGTAGAAAGAGGAAATAGAACGTGCTGCCGCAGACGTGACAGCAGATGGCAAAATTGAGCTGCAGAGAAACAGCTGGAGAGATTAGAAGAGGCCGTAAAGGTGATGCAGACTTGCTGCCACCAAGCAGAATAAATGCAGCCTCCTCCAGTCGCGATGGAGGTCCAGGCCGGGACCCCAGCTCATGGGGGGCTCCAAGGCACGCTTTTGACACATTTGGCCTCAGCTCTGGCTTATGTGTCCTCCAGCAGCACAATTTCCTGCAAGTCCCAGTAACACCCTGGTTTTCTTGTGCTCCTGAGGCCGCAGTGGGCATGCGTTTCTTGGTTTCCTCTTCCCGCTCATGTCTAACCCCAGCTGGAGCAGCGTGGCTTTGGTTTCTGTTGCTAATTTAAAACGTAAAACCCAAGACTCAGCACCTCCTGCAATCACACTGTGGCAGCAGTGACATGGCAAAAGAAATGTCAGCCTCTAACCATCCCACAGCTCATCTCAGCATCCACTCCCTCCTGCTCTCCAGCTCATGAGAAGGGGTGGCGGTCTCGGCAAAGGGGGTCTCCAAGTGCTCAGGTTGGGGAGTGCTCAGAACTAAGAGAAACACTGAGATTAGAGTGGGGCTTCCTTCAGAGAACCCCTTGGTGGGAAGGCTCATCTCCCTACCCTGTGGTAACCTCAGCTTACAAGCTCCCAGTTGTTTGGCTCCGAGATAGGAGGCCATAAGGACACTGGGAAGATGGATGCAAACTGGAGTGTGCAAAAACTGTTGAAAGGCTTTTGGGGAGGAGGGTGTTAGGAAATGATCTT
This sequence comes from Dromas ardeola, assembly GCA_013398915.1. Lineage (NCBI taxonomy): Eukaryota > Metazoa > Chordata > Aves > Charadriiformes > Dromadidae > Dromas > Dromas ardeola. Next base: position 1,138,721 of record VYZM01017800.1, on the reverse strand, counting down.
TGGTATAAGTTCATTGACTTTCTTTAGTCTTTCAAGCACAGAGCCTTCTGCAAAGGAGAAGGGAAATCGCCACTTCCCAAAACGTGTTGGGTTTTGGTTTTGTTTTTGGGTTTTTTTTCTAAGAAGGAGAGAAGCTACATATTCTACCGCTGTTTCAAAAATGCAGGTTTTTAGGTTTGGGTTTTTTTAATACATATATATCTCTAGAAAAAAAGGAAGGGTTGTATGTGTGGTGGTTTTGGGTTTGTTTTTTTTTAACACCTACGAAAAGAGGAGTCGGGTAGGTAGTCAAAACCAGGGAATAAGTTCTCTCTATAGTTGTATTTTCCAAAACAAAAAATACTAAGGCCTGGCTCTCGTCTTGCGTGTACTGGTGTGTGCTCTGTAGTTCTACTGATGTTAGTGAACCTTGAATCCTTGAAGGTAACCTCTTTTCATGCTTTGTTGTATATCTAATGAAGATTCATGGCTTCAAAGTTGCTCTCAAGCACCAGACCTGGTGTCATTCTTAACTAAGCCATCCACTAGTTAATACACACTACACAATCATCTGCATATTTAATGCAGGGCAGAGAATTTCTATGGAGAAATCTATAGCTTTTAATCCAGTGATGAATCATTTATGGGATTTTGGATTATTCACTTTGCACTGAATTAAGTTGTCTCTCTCTCACAAAGTGAGACCCCCCCGACATGGTCTGCGTCACAGTCCAGGCTGCACAGTGATGTATGTTGCTGGGATGAATTATTTATTGGACGTTTTAGATCACTTGCCCAGCAGTGAACTAAGCTTGTTAATTTTAAATCTGTTCATATCTATTCCTAAGTACACAAAAAGGATTTTGTGTACATGAAATTCATCTCCCCTTCCTCCTCCCTCTCCCTCCAGTGCACTAGTGAATTATCCGTGAAGTCTGGGTTGGGTTAGTTTTGGATGCAAACTTTCCCTTAGGGGATGCAGAGGCAGCATCCTGGTGTGGGGGACTATTTGTCCAAGCCATTTTTGGATCTGGTGTGCAGAAGGTGTTTGGTGTGAGCCCTTCAGCTCTCAGTCATGTCCCACTTTAAAAACTGTGGAAGCGAAATGATTGTGATTTCTTAACTTGCAATGCACGTGGTATAGCCCTCTTAAGCCCAAGGGACCTGTGCAGAGAACTTATCAATGGACCTTAGTATGGAGTATAGGGAAACTCATACAGACTGTAATGATCGAGCACTGGTTTTTTTTATTTTTTTTTT
>VYZM01017800.1:950886-1137434 GCA_013398915.1 Dromas ardeola | reverse complement strand
ATTTCAACCTGCAAGCCTCAGCCCATGCTGGGGCAGAGCTTTCCCAGGGCTTTCCTGTGAGCTGTGCTTCAAGGACAAGGGGAAATCAATCTCTCAATGGAGCGCTGAGTCAATGCTGCTTTTGAATTCTGCTTGGTGTTTTATGCCCTTGGTCCATTATCTAATGGAGAATATGATGAGGTAATTATGGAAATACACAAATTGCAACCTCATGAATACCAAAGAAATTCGTGATGATCCATGCTAAAAGAATGCATAAAAATGCAGATCATTTGTAAATGGGGAGCAGTAAATCTTGTTAATATTAATAACTTAGAGCATTTAATTGCATCAGGTCTGGATGAATTCTACCCAAGGCCCTCTGAAGAGAGGTTTTTAAGACTCTGTCCTGTGAACTGTGTACCATGAGGTCAAGGGGAGCTCTAGCTTGGATCGTCTTGGTGTGTGGTTGCCTTTGTCTCCCTCTGTAGTCGAGGGAGGAAGGATGGGACTGGTCCAGAAGGTGACCCAGCTCACCCAAGGGAAGGTGGGGGATGCTCCATGCTCTTGTGTGGGAGAACTTCAGAACTCAGTTGAGCATTGCTAACTATTTGCAAGACACTGGACTCATATCATAGGGACTCACAGTATGAGACTTTGTGTCTTCTGTGTGGCTTTGACAGTACAGTTAGGTTAAATAGCACTGTTGGTGTATAAAACCTCATTGCCTTGTCAGACATGCAGGCTCTGTCCTAGCTGGACCAGCGCTGGGGAGCACGGCTACCTCTGAAGTTAATAGTGGATTGTCTCTGAGGTGGGATCGGGTCTCCATCTTCTTCTCTAGGACAGGATGTTTGTGCCATTCTGGCTTCTTAAAAGTAATTTTTTTCCCAGTTGCATTATTAATAGTTAAGAGTATGCAGTAGGCTACCACGTAAAGCACTCTGGTAAAGTGCTTCATGTCTCTGCAGAAAGCTAGCTTAGCAGCTGTGGGCAAAGATGTCATCAACATAACTCCTGCGGAGTTATGCCAGTTTTCTCAGTCTACAAGCACTTCTGGCAAAGCTTGTTCCACGCTGGGGCTCCAGTATTAATGGTCCTGCACTGGACACCAGCAGCATCATTGATCTGAACATCTCTACAGGCTCTGCGGTGGCTGTATCTCAGAGGAGATGGTAGAGATCTGGGGCCTGCAGAGGACTTGGAACTTGCAGAAGGCCATTAAATGAATCATTCATAAAACTGGAATGAGAGGCCGTTGACTGTGAATTTCAGTGCTGTTTCTGACCAACGAGATCCCCTCTTCTCTCTCTAGGTTGCTTAGTTTACAAAGCTAGGGAATGTGTTCATGTGCGAGTGGTTTACCATAACTGCATCTTAAGCACAGATATGGGGAACACAAAGACCACAGCTGAGTGAGCTGGGGATAGATGTAGGTGATGACTAAGTGCCTCTGCTTTCCCTGGGAGTCTGCACTGCTGTGGTTGCCTCCTTCAGACAGACTTCATGGGGAACAAAACAGCAGCATCACCAGAATGGTTGAAACTGGAAGCAAGATGCTGGGACGCCACAGGGCCTTCCTTTCTGCAGCATAAACACTTCTTGGCCAGTTCTTCTGTGGGCTAATGGTGGGGCTTTGTCTTCAGGCTTCTCTCTGGGTTTCGTCATATCACATTGCATCCTGTTTGGGTTTGTGGAAGGTGCTCCCAGCAGCATCCTGGGGAGGAAAGGGAGAAATTCTTTAGCTGTGTTCAGCTTTTTGCCTTTTTTGTGCTGCTGTTGTATTACCTCTGGCCAGGTGTGGGGGGGCTTTTGTTAGGAGTCTGCTGGGTTGAGATTCCCTCTAGATATACACTCACTGAAGTTTTCCCAAGCCATTAATGAACTCTTTGTTTATTTCTTTTCCTTTAAACTTTGCCAGGCTTGTCAGTGGCTGGGTGTTTGGTAGGGTTCATATTTATCAGCTGCATCTTCCCTCTTTGGTTCGTTCATTTCCTGTCTATAGCTGAGTTATTCTACAGAAGAAATTAATTTTATAATAGAAAGATACTGGATGGCACTTTCAGACATGATGCCTGCAGCTTCATAAAACCTGATGAAGGAGAGAGGTATATTCCAAGAGAAAACGAGAAAAGGTCATGATATATTGCTTATAAACAGCTCCCTGGATCTTATTATCTTTGCTGTGTAGAAACCTGGAGATCTAGATTGGGCTTTATAATTCACATTGAAATTCATTGTATGACAAGTCTCCTGTAAAGCCACATTTTTGAATGATACGGCAAACCCTATTAAACAGGTACTCATTAAACCACAACACCTTATAAATTCTTCCTGAGTTTTGTTGACAGTACACATCAAACACAAACCATTAAGTGCTTTTCATTTTCCTGGTAGTGTGCAATCATAATGCATTACATGACAAAATAATGTGTTTACATGACAGATTTAATGCTTGATCTGCTGCATGAAATGCTTCTGAGCACCAGAAGATAAGAGAAAAATGTAACATTATACTTCCAAGTGTCTATTAATTCTTAACTAATAATAAATTACAGTGGGATGCTGATAGAAATGGATGAGAGAGGGACATGCACATGGGAGGAATTCATGAGGATCGGTGACACGGCAATGAATACTAAATGCAGACATCATAACTAGAGCTAAAATGAAGCATTTCTATGTTGGCAAGGGAGCTCCTAGAGCCTGAGGACTCACTGCTTCTCCATGGGTGTGTGTTTCTTCTTTTACGTCCTGACAGCCCCTACTTGCTTGCAGTGAAGGTCATGTTCGACTAACTTTCACTTGTCCCTCTCTCCAAAATGGTGCCAGCAAGGGGTCCCAGCTTGCCCTGTCCTGGGAATTGGCCAGTCATGTGGCCAGCATTGAAACTGGACATCAGCTCCGGGGACATGAAGGTGCCCTGCGCTGCCCTGGTAGAGCTTCCTACCAGCCCTTTGTGTTACCTGAGAGCTGAAAGCTTTACCCTTGTCCCTCTTAAACCTTGTGAGCAGCAAGGCTTGCTATAGCGAGTTGGTTTTCTTTATAAATTGCCAGTCTGTGCCGAGCCTGGCAGTTGAGGGAGCACCAAGGGATGGCTCTGTGGACCAGGGGGCAGCTCTGCAGACCTTGCAGCTCCACAGCAAGTCTCTGCGTGGATGTTGTGCAGGGATGATGGGTTCATTGAGGACGAGGGCAATCACCAATCCCCCTGGGGTTGGAAGAGTCAAACAAAAGTCAACCCTTACTTGACACCAGCAAAAGAAAGTAAACAAGTTCCTGTTTTTTCCTTCCCCCTCCCTTTTCCTTGGCTCCTCTAGCTGGGAACTGGTCTATCCCTGCACCTCCTGTGCTGATCCATGGAACCTGTGCACCCTCATCCTGCATGTCCCAGCCGCTCCAGCCCATGCACCCCCAAATCAAACCCCAAGGGAAGGTTTGCTCCCACGTGAATGGTCTGTTGTGTTTGAGCAATGATTTCATGCTTTGATTTGGGTAGTGCTTCCTACTTGTCTTCAAAACAGAGTACAGACAAATTTAGTCTCAAGGCATTCTGTGCCAAATTTCATTCTTTTTTTCTTTTGAAAACTTCTAAGAAAACTGCTTTTGCTTTTGTTTGCTTGTTTGCATCAAAGCGGTTGCTAGTTTTGGAGTTTCTTTATGAAGAATTGTCCTTCAACAGGTCTAATTTCTCCATAGGGCTACCAGTCCACTGTCAACCCTTTCCATCCATGCAACCGTACTGGAACACATGACTTTGTTGACTTCCAGCCCCAGCAGATAACTGTCAGGGCCTTGAATTTGGAATTTCAAGAGTGATATTCAGCCACTTCACAAGTTTAGAGTATGAGGGCAGCCGTGTCTATTAATCTTTAAAAAAGAACCCAAATCTCTGTTTTTTATTGCAAGTGGGAGCCAAGAAGGAATTGGTATGTGGGAAAACAATGCTGTAATGATGACATACAATCAAAGGGAGGGTAATAAACCTGCTAGTTCTCTATATTTACTGGGGGAGTTTGCTGGGGAGCAGGAGCTGAGGTTTGTTTTAACTACAGACAGCTTTCTCCTTTCACTTTTTATGGCTTTCTCAATCACTTTGCTCATCTGCTGCTGGAGGCTTTTATTTGCTGATAAGGTCTGTTAACCAGTTGGAAAGTCAGACCAATGAAGTTATGTAAAATGCAGCAAACACTTTTTGGCAGGTTAGAGCCACAGTGCTGGAGGAGTCGGGGACATAGGAAGGCTCCTGCCCCTTCTGTTGGGAAGGGAAATGTCCTGAGGAGGGCACAAATCACAGTAAACCATATATCTATGTGTCATTTTTTTACTGCAATTTGTCGCCCCCTCAGGAGAGGACATATACGTGTGTATATATATATAAAGTATATAGGTGTGTATGTATATATACACATACTTATATCTGTCCCTGCTCCTTGCCATCTGATGTGACAATGAGTTCCTTTTGCTTATTCTGTTCCCTGTTTTTCAGAGAAATTCCAAGTCCCCTTTAATGGGCAAGTGAATAAAATGGGGAAATGAATAACAAATGCTGATTTGCAACGGGAGGGGTGCTCAGACTGCCTTGCTCCAATGCGGTGCTGTGAGCAGCAACTCTTAGTGAGGAAATTACCAGTTAAACTCCAGGAAGTCTTGGAGGTACATTAACGGCTACTTCCAAAGTGACTTTGTAGTACCTTTCTTTATCTGGAAGCAAACAATAATAGAAATGGAAAAAATACCTGATTTTAACATTGCAATTTTCCTCTCAGCAGTCTTCAGAGCTGTGTCTCTGCAAGGACGCAGGGAATAGCGCTATGGCTGCAGTATTTTCCTTTCCAGCAAAAGAGTTTCTAGGAGCAGAGCATCAAATGTGTGTAAGCTTCCCCGTGTGTGCATGGGTGCTTTGAAAAATCCCAGGCTTTGCTGAGAATTCAGATTTTCTTGTTTATAAGCCCTGTCTGGCAGTGTGATCTTATTTCATGGCATTTTGCCCCCGAGACAGTATTTCTAACCTCTGGAGCTCTGTGTATGATGCTACTGCAAAATTCAAGAGCAGAGTGCTATTAGATTGAGTTCTTAAAGGAATATTCAACATGGAAAGCTGGAGTGTAGGACATAAGGCTTTATGATCCATGGTGAACCTGTTTGTTTTTGTTTTTGTTTGGGTTTGGAAGTTTATTCTATACAGGGATGGTTTTTTTTGCAGACAGGGTTTTTTTTTTTTGCAGAGGCAACAGTGATTCTGGGTGTGCTTTGTTTTGCTTTGTCATCCATTATTTATTTATTCTTATTTGCCCCTTTCTGAGAGAATTAAAAATTAATCTGGAATGTTACATCTGGAAGGTCATGTACAATTTTTATATATATATATAAAACCTATATATTTTTTAATGTTAAAAAAAACTAAACCAAAAACAAACAAAGAAGCCCAAACCAAACTTTTCCCAGTACCCAGCTACTATTTTTCAGGTCCCTATTGCAATTTGCTAGCATAACTCAGTTGACCTCAGTGCACTTTTAACAGTTGCTCCAATTTCACAATTTTTAAAAGGCTTCTAATTTGCTTTAGCTCATTTCATGTCCCCAGAGTTGTGGATTCTCTTCAAACCCTGTATTTCCCACCAACTGTTTGGAGATCTCAATTACTGGAGTACGGCAACATCTGGTTTTCAAAAAATTTCCTGGAAAAGCAGGCATCCTTTTCGAATCTCACCTCTGTTTTGTCACCACTTAAAAAATGAGGAGCATCAGATTTTACAGAAGCATTTCAGTTCCCCTTCGCTCTTTCAGAATCTTTTTGCCCTGAAACAAGTTGGAGAAAATCTGTAGTACCTTTTTGTACAGTCTCAGCTCTCTCAGATCGTGTATGATAGAAAGGCACCTACCTACCTCCCTCCTACTTTCAGTCTTGAGAAATTTCCATCTACCCACAAAGAAATATGAAGTCAAAACTGATGACTCTGTCTGGAAGTAGCCCACTGCAATGTGACAGCTCCTCCTCCCCGGAGCGGAGCAGCAGCGCCGGGAGCCTGGGAGAAATACTGCTGACTGCAACAACCAATTCACTTGATTTTGCTTTTCCTCTCTGGAAACAGTTCAAAGCCCTCTGCAGTCAGGGAGCCTGAGAGAGTGGTTTTAAAAGGTCTAGGAAAGGATTTACTCTTTGCATTAGTCGACAGACTGCAATCTTCAGTGTAGGGCAGTTAATTGAAAACCAAGGAAGGAAAGGCTGTTAAAAAGTGAGTTTCATGTGAATCTTGGCTCTCGGTAGTAAAGCCCAATGTTCAAGCTAGTTTCTGCCCTGTTTCCTTCTTGAAAGAGATGCAAGCTCAAGGGGTATAGAGCTGAGGGTTTTTGGATGGTCATAAAGGTGCTTGGTAATGATGCAACATCTCCTGCCAGAGAGCAAGTCCAAGGCACTCGCTGCGAAAGCCCGATGGGGCTTTGGCCGAATGCTTGTTAGAGCTATTTCCTCTATTTCTATGAACGTATGTGTATAAACTTCCCAAATTGCTATTGCATCTGGTCTGTGCCCTCTAGCAGTCTGCGTTTTGGGTCCAGCGCATTGTGCTGTCACAGCGGAGCAGGTTGGTGCCCTGACCCCATCCCTTCTGCCACCTCGCAGGCAGCAGCTGCTGCACTTGCACTTGACAGATTTTCCCGGCTGCTTCATACTTTTGGAAGACCACTTTCCAAGCGGTGGTCTCTTAACTGTGTATAATATTGGCACTGAATGTGAACCTCACTTCAAGAGAGGCTGGTATGAATCCTTTTAGAAGAAGTCTGCCCATACCTCTGCTGGTCTGTGCAGTGGGTTCCCTTTTCCACCCTCTGCAGGAAGGATTTAAGATCTCCTTGGTTGATGTAACATTTTCTGATGGAGATGCATTAAAAATTGATTACTTTTTTTTAGCAGGCTCCACTACTTTCCTGCTGCGGCTATTTATGTAGAACTAGATTTAAACATCTCCTATTTACTATAAATTGTATTGACCTGGTAAAATCCATGCCATTTTCAGCAAAGGCTGTTCCATTTGAAAATAAGATACGAATCTCCTGACTTTAGAAAGCATTTCTAAAAGACCCTCATCTGATGCACAAGCGGGGTCAAAGCTGGAAACTGAGATCCAAAGTTTTCTGTGCCTCCTCCTCACCCAAGCTGCCACCTGATACCAAAATCTACTGATGCTGTTTTACCACATTAAATCCCTGCAACCATCAGAAAGTTTTACTTCTCGGCACTTCTACTTGTAAGTTAATAAAATCCACAGTCTTAACAGGCTCAGCTGCTTTCCTCCTGCCACAACATCTCTGAACCCCTCTGAGACGCAGAAATGAGGCACGCAGCTGGCCGGCACCTCCGAGGGGCTCAGCCTGTGACTTGCTCCCTGGGTGACGCTATGCCTTGATACCGATTTCCTATAAAATGTAAGTGCTTCTGCTTTCTTTTAAGACCAGACCAGAGGAAGGAGAGGTGCTGAGGGCAAAATCTCTTGTTTATAAAGTAACCTGTGAGTTACAGCGCGCGCTTGTGCATTGGAAATCAGGAATTCATTTCCACCCTTTTCCTGAGGGAGTCTAAACCCACTTTTCCCAAGAGAGTGTCTGAGCCAGTGGCTGCCCTGGAGTAGGCAGTCCTCCACCGTCTGGAGCCAGGATACTGGAGAAAAAAAAAAAAAAAAAAAAATTGGGTCCCACTGGTGGCAGAGAGAGAGAAAGTACTGTCAAAAAGGAGCAGGATCCAGTGAAAGGGAGACCTAGGCTCCGGACCTACCCCACCATTGCTTTGCATTTTCCATTCAACATCTATTGAACCAAGTATATAAGCTTTGGGACCAGGAACAAAGTCCATTTCCCTCTCTGTGAATGTCTTACCAAACAGCTTATACCTGCGTAGATCCTGTGCCCCTTTTGCCTGTTAAGAAGGTTGCAGGTGGATCATCCCTCTGGATGGTTCAGCTTTGGCTGGATCATTTCCAAGGCAGCTACTAATCCCTGTGCAATGCCCCTCTTCCAGGTTCTTCAGCCCAAGATCTGGATCCACTCAGTAGCCCAGCACCTCTACTCAACCCCAGCAACTGCTATGCCTAAATTTCAGATGCAAAAGGTACTTTCACGCAGCCCTGAGTGTATGCACACAGGAATAAGTGAGCTACTCGATGAACTGATTAAAGATTTATAGTTCTTGCAGCACATAGCCCTCTTTTGGGGAAAATCCTGGATCAGAAATCCATCTCTGTCCTCACTAATCCACATATTATTTTCTCCCTCATTACTTTGTATTGATTCATTTCCATTTCATGTTGCAGCGTGGGGTCACCAGTGTGTGTCTGATATTGCAATACATTATTTAGCCGTCTCCTGACTCTCTGGTATTTGGTGGCATCTATTAGCATGGTTGACTCCTCTCTGTCTGTTTATTTAATGGTGGTACCTTAATTGTTTTCCTTAATAATACCAACATCCTACTGGTCTGTTAGCTGGTCATATTCTGCCTGAATCCAAAGTTAACTCTTTTGTGCCTTCTCTATTCTTTCCATTTTGCTACCTGCAAAATGTTATCAGGAATTGTTTTTGTCTCTGACTTTGCAAGTGATACAAACCCCATTTATGGCGTCATCCCATGGGAATTCATATATTAAAACGGAGAGCTGAGAGCTCTCCTCTGCTATCACATAACTCTAGGCTGCTGTTCAACCACTGGACTGAAGTACCCAGGATATTTAAGGAGATTTACAAGAAATTATCTACCCAGACTGACTGCCCCGCAGACCCAAGGTAGTAGGACCAGACTTCTGCCTATTTTCTCTCTTCGTCTATGTATTTTTGACTAAACATTTCAAGTCAGGGATCACCCTCCTTCTAAGAAAGGGAGGGTGGGACCTGGTTTCCTGGTTGGGGTTCTTTGGTGTTATTTTAATATGAATAGAAATCCTTTTCTCTTCCCAAAGCCCACCAAATCCCAGATACTTGTCTCTAAGAATATGGGAGGAAACCAGCAAGTGATTCTTGCTTTCTAGTGACAAGCAAGTCGCTGCAGCAAACAGCCAGCCGAGTGCTCGGGCTGAGTGTAGACGTGAGCTGGCATTGCTAGCAGAGACACAGCGGAGCGACCCGGCCTCCAGCTGTCTGCTTGCACAGCCCTTGTCTTTCTCAACGACTGGTCCCCCTGAAGAGGGACTGCTCCACGTCTCGCTGGGCATGACCCACTTGCTGCCTCTCATCGCTTGCGATGGGCTTTTAATATTTTAAAATGTTAGAGAACGTGTATCAGCCCCAGCGGTGATCAAACCTTTCTTCGGTGTTCCCAGGCTTGTAAAAACGGTGTTGCAAGGGACTGCAGAGCACTTCTGTTTAGTTTCAAATCTACTTGTAACAGCTGGGCTGGATCACCTCCCGTGCTCAAAGGAGCACTGCATGGTGACCCCTCTCAGCAGACTGATTTTCCGTCTCAGCTGCATCCCTTCAGGGTGTCTCTCATCCGACTGGCCCTTCCTGAAATGCATAACAGATGCAGAGTAACAGTCTCCACTTGGAATTTCTCATCATTTTCCTTTGCTGGACTGCCTGAGCAACAATGGCACTACCTCTAGCATCGCTCTCCATCAATTAGAAAATCCTGTGAGTTCCCTAAATTGCAGCTATTCCTCTCATTTCCTCTGGATTCACAATAATAATAAAAGACAGCTGGAGTGTACTGTGTAACTCCTTCCTTGCTTGGCCGGCACAGCCTGTTTCACAAGTTTTGAGGACATGGCAATACCTTAACTCCAGGACATCAGTAATCTGACTATGGCAACAACTGCCCCATCCCATCGCTGGATAGAAAATAGTCAGCTGTTGGAGAGGCACAGAATCATAGAATGGTTCAGGTTGGAAGGGACCTTAAAGATCATCTAGTTCCAACCCCCCTGCCCTGGGCAGGGACACCTCCCACTAGACTAGGTCACATCACAGCAAGGTTTAGGAGAGGCTGAGCTGCTGGAAATAGACGTTGCTCAGAAACACCTCTATGGGCTCCTTATGACCAGTAATGTGAACACAGAGGTCTTGCAGATAGTCCACTCAAGTCTTTTTAGGAGGACTAAAAGCCCTCAAATTTTTTTCTTTTTTATTTGTCACCTTATCAAGCACATGGGCCTCAGCCGCACAGTATCCCTAACCAGAATGGAAATGAGGTCCCGTTGTCCAGAGTGACAATTTCTGCCAGCCCTGTTTGGACTTTGGCTCCCATTCATCTGAGAAGGGCTGCACCCCCGGAGAGCGATTCATGTGTTGGTGCACCAGGGCCGACCTCCCTGCAAGTGCCATTCTTATTTCCTGGGTTATGGGTGGCATCTGCTGTGGTGAGATGAGCTTTGACTCAGGTCTCCTTCGAGAAGAGTGGGATCTTGACTAAACCGTCTTCCAGCGACGCAGTCAATTGTGCTTTGGAGATACTGATTGGGAGCATAGGAACTCCACCAGGACTAGTCTGAGACCTCTCCTTGTTTCATTTCTGGTTTGATTGCATCTAAATCACAGCCGTAGTTTCTCACCATGCCTTTCTCCACCCAGCTCCAATATTTCATCCCGAGGAAAATACTTCCAATACTGACTGGCTTTGACTTCTTTGATAAACAAAGTTGACCTTTAAAATGTTCCATAGTCTCTTACTTTTCTAAACTCTAAATTGTTTTGTGCTTCTCCTTTTCAGCCAGTTCAATTTTTTAATATGCTTTTAAAAAAACCTTCGGCACCAGAGTTGAACCAACATCCTGGGCTTGTCTCGCCAGTGGCACAGTTGGGGGTAAAACTCACCTTCCTCCTCCTGCTTGCTTCTGTGTGGTTGAGCTGGATATGTCCCCAGTCCTTAATTCAAATACTTCCTATGATAGAAAATCTATGAGGCGCTAATGGAAGCTGTTCCCGTGGTTAATTACTCTCTTTGGTTTGCAAAAAAAATGATCGGCAAATGACTCCCCATACTTAGCTTGGATTGATCCAGTTTCAGCTTCCAGCCATTGGGTCTTATCCTGCCCCTATCTGCTAGATTAAAGAGCTCTTTCTTAATAGAAAATCATGTGGATACTTTAGTGACCTCTTAACCTTCTCCTGGTGAAATCAAATAAACAGAAGCTCTTTCGTCTCTTACTGCAAGGCAAGTTTTCCTGACAAGGGTCAGGGCAGGCCAGCAGGGTCTGGGTCAGAGATCACAAAAAAAGAAAATATTTATGTTCTTGGCCCACTTTCTGGAAACCCAAAATAGATGAACTGTGAGGAGGGCTTGGGCACTTAAATACATTTCCTCTCTTCCCTCTTCGTGATTCAAATTAACAGAGAACTAATGGATAAAATTAATCAGATGCTGTTTCATCCATCTCCTTCATAAAAAGGCAGGTGAGCGTTAAACTACATTAAATATTACTTTCTTATGAGCAAATTGATATTCCATACAAATACAGTTAATTAAAGATAGAGACCAGCCAATTACATGAATATCTACAAGAATTATTTGAATACGGATGCTACAAGATTGGAGGAGGGAAGAAGGAAACCTGTCTATGCCCCTAAAACCCCATTTGAATGGCTCAGTGCTGCATTTCATACTTAACTTAATAAAGGCATTTACTGTTAGTGAGATGATAAATGTGCTGGAAAACAGGACTAAGTGATTAAAATAGGAAGTTTTTCAGGTGTAGCACTTGGTGAGGGTGGAAATGGTGAGGAAGTGGGTTACTGTGAAGGGACCCAGCAGACAGGCAGGTGGGCACCCAAAGAGGTGTCTCATAGTCCCTTGTTGGCCTCTTTGCCTTCCTGCTCTTTCTTCTTTCTTCCTGCTCTTCCTAGTGTTGTTAACTGTGCAGCTAATGAGCCCTGATCAGGCTGCTGTTCTGTAGGTCTGCAAATGAATATAAATGAAAAGACAACCTCTGCCCAGCAAGTTTTCTAACCTATGTGCGTTTGGTTGTCCAAAACAACAGTACCGGAGGCTAGGTTAATAAGAAGTTGGTCACAGAGCAGAGTCCTGTTGAATAAAGATAGCATAATTTAGCCCTTAAATCATAGGAGATTTGAGAGATTCTTGAATTATGCTACTATAGCTGGGTGAATTTCATGGTTTTAGTGACCTCCAAGCAAGGACAAAAAATGCTGCTTTCTCTCTAAAGCCATTTTCTGCAAAAATACGATATAGGTTCTGGACACAGAAGAACGAAGGCACTGTAGTTTCAGAAGCTATGTAGGGGACTTACATTTGCAAACTTTTCATTTGTTATAAGACATTGATAGGATGAGTTCAGTGTCTCTATTCCCCTCTGGAACTGACCTTCTCCTGGGAGAAGGCTGCTGAAGCATTTAATATTTAGATTGCTGCAAAAACTACCTGCAGCAAAAACTGCACCAAGAAAATGGGAACACGTTATTAGGGTTTTGTCGCAGAATACCTTCATTGCCCTTTCAGTTCAGGTTAAGGAACATCAGGTGACGAAACCCCCTCAGATCTCACTTTGCAATTGCAGAGCTTGCCATTCAGTGCACGTTGCTGGGATAGCCAAGGTAGGTTTGGCTCTGCCTTTCCTTTTCTTCTGTGCTGAAGGGATGAAGTATTGTCTTTCTGGGCATAAATTGCTTCTAGTTATGGGAGGTTAGGAGGAAACCTCCCTGGAACCACGTTATCCAGGGACTGACTACTGAGGAGGTTTTGTACCTTTCTTTGAAGTATCTGGATGTCATCACACCTTGCTTGACAGTTATGAGGACGAGAAGGCTATGTTGGCTCATACAACTCAGACAACTTTAATGCAACAAGAGCCGCTAATACATTAGAGGAGAGTGCTCATGAGGAGGGGAGAAAAATCCACTGAGTGATCACAGGGGTGTCTTGCTCGTGCCATAAGCACAAAACTGTAATAGCCAGAAACGGGTTGGAGACCATCCTCCTTGGAGGGTTTAGTCTTTGTCTCAGCTCTCCCAGAGGTGTCATGTCCCAGCAGGCACTGGCAATGCCACGCAGGCTGGGTCAGAGGAAAGCTGAGCTGTGTGTTATGAATACATTTAGACTATGCAGGACAGAGGAGAAAATAAGATGATGGCTGCTTTGATTTCAGACGTATAGGCACTGTCTCTGCCAGGGAAGAAAAAACAAAGAATCTGTGAAAGGAAAGACAGTGTCTTCTGGTTTGTATCGTGCAGAACAGGGTAGGTAGGTAACACGGGAATGCTAGGAATGATGACAAGGGAGGAGAGGAGGGACAGGGCAGCTCCTTGAAAATGTTTGGCCGATAGGTGACACTCTTTTGCTACGTTTCCAGCAGCCAACGACGCAAGTGGAAAACACTAGGCAGACACAAACTCTTTTATTTTGGGTAAGCCAAGCGTAACTGTTTCTTCAGTCTTCAGGTTTAATTCACGTGGGAACTTTACACGAAATTTTCTGATCAAGAACCTTCCACTTCATCCAATTCCTGATTAATTTGATTCTCCACTTCAATGTGGCTGAAAGTTCAGGAACCACCTCCCTCGCGTTCAGAACAATAACCACCAATATATTTTGCTTGGTTTAAATCTCTTTAGGTAGGTATTGTGAGATAATTCAACCACCAGCTCTGGGCTGTAACTATTTAATTTTTGCAGAGGGTGGCACTTCACCACCATGGAAGGTAAAGGAGTCCAAGAAAAATACATGCATAACAAGAAGAAAAAGAGGGACAATCAGGGAGTTATTTTGCTGATATTTCTGGCTGTGCCATTGATCTGTCTAATGACTTTGGTCAAAACAAAGACTCTGAAAGCAGCACAGAATAACCCCAAAGTCAGAGAGAGGAGCTGGCCATTTTCTGGCAGCAAAGTCTGTAAAAGCACATCTGTTCCACCTACTTTTCCACTGTCTTCTACTACTATAACAAAAGATAAACGCATGCTTGACCGTCCCTCAAAAGAGCAGCATTGACTTCTCAGATTACATCCACACCATAACGACTCAGTTGAGAATGATGGCTTACGTGGAAAAAGCTGTGGCATTAATTTTTTTTCAGGAGCGTTTGAAAGATTTGTAACAAATGTGCATCTTGCTTCTAGGGAAGTAACTAGATTAGTACTAATTAAAGACTATATTTTAGACTTTAAAAAAACAGTCACTTATGGATTGCAAATATAAAACTCCCTGGTTTTTGCTCCCGACTAAGATTTTTTTTGTTGTTGCTGCAGTCAGCAAGTGGAAAGCTCCTGTTTTCCGCAGTGTACCTTGCTGGGAGGAAAGTTGTCAACATAAGAAGTGAAGGAGACTGATGGGGAAGGCATTATATATTCCTTTTTAATCTTTTTAATATCCATGCATAAGGGACACAGAGCCTGCAGTGACCTCTCCCCAGGTGATGGAGTGCCTCTGATCAGGGTCACTTATTTATGCCTCTATTTGTTTGCTCTGGAGCCCACCTATATTCTTGAATAATTCATGAGCACGCTTGGGCCCAGGAACCCTCTTTAACGAGTTCAGGAAGCAGCCAGGGCTCAGGGCTGCAATCAGCTTCAGACTGCTGAAGTGCAGAGCACGGGGCACTGTATGCCAGCCCAGGGCTCCAGCGCGTACCCAAGCAATATTGGTCTCCCAGCAGCTTACACTCTGTGAGGACAGGAGAGGGAACAGGTCCCGACAGGAGGCTGCCAGACCCATCCTAGTGTTTCTTCCTCTTCATCCCTTCAAGACAATGAAACTTGAGAAGCGGTGAGGGACAGAGATTTAATTTCTGCTGGGAAAGCACTCTGATGCTTCTGTTCCTTTTTGGCTTGTTTTCCCTGTCTTGGGCCAGATCCTGTCCATTTTGCAGGTTTAACTGCATCATTGATGCTGCAGTAAAGTACTGCTCAATGGGAAGTCAGGGTGATCAAATTAGACATGGAGGAGCCAATGCAGATAATTCTATTCTGTCTTTACAGGATTGGGAATATGTCTACTTGCTCATCTCTAAGAGCTTCCCGCTCACGATGCTGTCCATAAACACAAGAGCACACCAGTCTTGTGCTTTCTTTTATGCCGGATTTCTGGTTGCGTGGCAGAGGGACCTGGGTCTCTCCCAGGCTCCCATCTCAGTATCTGTATGCTGTGACTCAGGAACAACAAATATGAAACGATCCATGAATGCACCCGCTCCAGTAGCCACCAGCCTTCATCTTCCTCCTGCTGAGCACCTCCTCTCTGGGAGGAGCCAGCATGGAACATGACCCCCATGCCTGCTCCAGCCTAGCTGGTGTTCATAAACTTGCTTACAAGTTTTCAGAGAAAAATCAGCTTTGCAGATATGCTCCACTAATCTGCAATGACTTTGGTGTTGGTTTTTCATTCCATTGGCATACTCGTATTTACTTTTTTGCAACGCTTTAGGTATATTTCCTTTTTTTTTGCTGTCTTCCTTCCTTCTGTGTGATGCAGGCAAGGCAATTTTCTGTTTGAATTGCTTCTGGGGAAGGCACTTTTAAAGCCATACACATGCTTGAAAGGTGTGTTAAAGACTTAAAGGGTCATCTTTGGGACCCAGCTGTATACGTTGAGTCCTCCAGTACATAAAGAAGGGCTATAATCAGATGGCTCCTTCTGATCCTTTCAGGAAAGAAAAGAAAAAGAATAGCTTAATTTGCAGTAGTTTTTTGGTTGGCAATCATGGAAAGCTTTTGAACTACAAGGTCATTGGCACAAGCTGAAGGAGGCATTTGACAGCAGGTTATGCCATCACCCATCAAATGCTGGTGTATTACATCCTGCAATAAAAGAAAAAACGGACTTGATGTTGTCTTGGATTCCCTGTTTCTGACCTGATCTCCCACATAAGAGTAAGCAAGCACTGTGTTATGGACCTCAGTGAGTTGGTAAAGACTTATGTCTATTTGGCTTGTCGTCTCTGAACCTGAACTAGACTGGTGGTTAGACAAGACCTGTGTCCTCCCTCGTGTAGCGATCCTATCTTTCAGTAAGATGGTTTTGCTCCTCTTGTTAGTAGCATGGGCTAAGGTGGCATTGTCAAACCTGGGAAATTACACGTTTTTAGAATACTTATTCCCATTGCAAAATGAGCTTTAAAGAGCAAAGTTCATGTCCCATGAAGCTATATTTTTGGATTGTGGTTTTTTGGCTGGTCAGTTGAAACATTTGATCTTTTCCATAATGCAAAATAAATACTGGAATGAAAAGCCATACCACGCTGCTGCTGAAGTGGTTCAAGTGTTCCATCTTGACATTTTCAGAATAGAAGACAGATGTTACCAAGACGTTTATGGGATGGCCTATGTTTTTCTTTAATGAAAAATCATTAGCAAGCAAATGTCCACAGAATGTCTGAACTTTGATGAAATGGGATTTTTTCTGATAGAAGATGTTTTACAGAAATGTACAGTTGCTTTTTGGGGCAGTTAATTGCATAACCTTTCCGTGCATGAATCCTGCCTGTGTGATTTGATCAGAGCATCTTCCTCTTCCTCCAGAGGACATTTGCACTGCATACTGCTCTAAGCCCCATCCCCAGGGCTTTTTCCTCTATGGAGGTGCTCTGTGAGAGCTGCCCAGTCTTTCCCAAATGGTGCAACAGGATTTGTGCTGGCCTGTAAATGAAAGTGAGTTGTGTCTTTAGAGATCAGTTGGCTGTAGCCTCTGTGCTCGTGGAAAGCTGTCCCTGAGGACCAGTGCGGGAGGTTTGTGATCAGATGCTGGAGCTCGGGTGAACCCCGTGGACTATTTCATAGTGGCTGCTTGTGGAAATCTGGTGTGACAGCACATGTGGTTTCTTTCTGTGACCATGTCTTATTGCAAAGCCAGCAAGAGATGGGCTGGCTGGGACATGTTGGGCAACTTAGAAGTACTCTGCGCCGTTATACCTCAGGAAAGAAAGAAAAAAAGGACATATTTGTGTGTATGTAAAACCTGGTCAGGCTGGTATCTTTTCTTACTGAGGCTGTGTTGTGCTGGTTCTTCTGTGCTACCTATGACTACAGAGGATAATGGTGATTGTCCATTAATTGCCTGCTGATTGATTGAAAATATAACTGAGGTGTTACCGTGTAAGTCTATTTTCACTAAATTAGAAAGATTAACATGAGCAAATTGATATTAAACAGAGATTCAAGGCAGTAGCAGCTCTAAGTGCAATCACTGCTTATTCTTCTGAAAGCCCTGGGCAGAAGTTATAGTCCTACAGGCCAGTATAGGAGGAGCAGTGTAGGGTCTTAATCTTAGCCTTTATCTGGTTGGGCAAAGAGAAGAGCTTGATGGAAAAAAGCCACCTGAGACGTAAGGGGACAACGTGAAAAAAAGATGTGATCGGTGACCAGCGAGCAAGGCGCTGCCAATGGAAAGCGCTGTGGGAAGGTTTGCTCATTGTCGCGCTCATTTTCACTTCACTGTGAAATTGTCCAGGACTGATGGTCTTTGCGGTGTCACGGAGAGCCCACCAGCTCTCCTCACAGCTGCTGGAAGGAGGGATGATCCAGCTGCAGGGATCAAAGCCCCTGGGTCTCTGTTCGCTGCCAGGACCAGGCTGGCTGCCATGTGCTGCCTGTCCGAGCACAGCTGGGCACCGGCAGAGCCATCGCTGGTCTGGGCAGGCACGGTCCAAAATCAGCATGCACATGCCTGGCTGGAGCTCGCTTTGAATTTGCTGCAAGCATCATAGTCTGCCTTCATTCAGCCAATGTTTTAGGAAAATAGCAATGCAGACGTCCCCACGTTTAAAAAGCACCGAGCTCGCTATCTTTGCATAAGATGGTTTCCCTGAAAGTCAGATCTATATATGGACCAAATGAAAATTCCTGCTTGATACTCAACATGCAGACCCGGATCCCTGAGGCTGGAGGAGACCTACATTTTAGTCGTTCTGCTGCAGGTGGCACTACTGTTCCTTTTCTTTTAACCGTCCCAAATCTGAAGTGATGAGTTATTTGCTATGGTCCAAAGGGCAGCAGAAAAGCCTGACCAAATTTAACTAAACCAGAAGGGCACAAAAAGGATTTTGAACAAAATGTGAGTGACTTCCTTGCCCTGCCCATCCCTTCTCAATTACTGAGAGCAAATAACTTGCATGCAATGGCTACGGGGGAGAGGCATAGAGAGGAATCAGAAAAGTCTTTTTGGCAAAAACAGTGAGCTTTGGGCGAAAAAAGAAGATGAATGCCACAGCGTTTGCACAAACACAGTGTGTGCTCGGCTGGCTTGGGACTTTACAACTGGCCTCGCAGCTGACACTGAGCAGCAGCAGTCTGGCACTCAGGGCTCCGTGCTGGGGACCCTTTCAGATTTAACGTTCATCCTTTGCACCTGGCTTGGAGAAGAAGCTCTCCAGAGCGCCAGTCCCTCAGCAGGTCCATGCTACCAGGTTTGTCCTAACTTCCCTAAGGACATAATGAGAATTAACCCTCTTGACACCATGGTGATGCCGTCTCTCCTCCAGGCTGATGTGCTGGAGGTGTGACACAGAAGGTCACCAGGACCCATCACATGGGTGATGTCTATAGGATGGTCAAGGTCAGATTTTCCTGGCAGAATCTGGGCAGACAGATTTCTTCCATTTCTTAAAATCCAGATGAAGCTTTGTTTTCTCTTGTGAGCTGTGTTGAGGTAGTGGGAGGGAAGAAGCCAGTGGCAGTTAGCGGAGCAAAGGCAATTATCAGGTAGTGTTCAGGCAGGAGGAGGGAGGTGTGGGACCTCTTCCCACCATCCCAAACGAGTCAGCAAGCTAACACAGCGTTCGGGCTGGTTCTACCTGCCCAAAACTGTCCATCAAATCACAGTAGGTTAAAAAAGAACAACAAAACTTGAAGACATAAATGTGCTGGGCTGACGAAGCTAAGATATTTAGGGTTTTTATCCAAGACAAAGTTAAGAGGTGACCCAGTCACAGCCTGTAAGTAACAACAGCAGGCAGAATATATTTTTAAACTGAGGGAAAGAGTGTAAGTAAATTTCAAAGGTGGTAAATAGCAGCTACAAAAATCCGAATGGGAAATAAGGCATGTGAAATGCCATTCAGTGGCATACCCTGGGCAGGTAACAGGAGGGTACAAGCGAGATGTATTTCTTGCCCATGTGCAACACCATGTGCACTAATCTAAAAAGCCCATAAAAATCTTCCTGCAGTTTAGCTTGATTCCATGCGGTACAGGAAGAGTAAACAGAGAGGAAAAGTATATGGATTGAGCTGATGGAAATTTACTTTCGACTGATTGAAACTGAGGTGACATAAAGCAGATGGAATTTTTTCTCACCACTGCTAGCTTAAGGAAATGAAGTCTTTCATGATGATCCAATTTTTTTATTAATTTTTATATAAAGAACACAAAATATTGTGGCTGTGAAAGAGCTGAATATGAAGCAGATATAAAATATGTACATAAAACAGGATAACTGACAGCTTTAATACATTTTCAATTTATATGTGGATATAGACACAATTCCCCCCTGCATAAACCAAACACCTAGCCACAGGCTATGACATGGGAAGCATAAAATCAAAGCAATGTGCAGCACTTGAGCTAGAGAAAGGGTGGTGGCAGAGGGCAGGTACTGCCTGTTGGCTTGGTGGGATCAGCACCTCCTTCCTTCCATGCCCATCTCTGTGGCAGGCATCAGACTTGTTCAGGACCTGACAGGCACAAGTCTTTGGTCTTTTTGTGCAGTGTCGAACACTTTCTTCATCAGCAACTCGGATGTTCTGCTAGAATCAGAGAAATGATGAAGGTTAAGGCATTGATTGTAATGGCCAGGTGTGACAGAAGGCAATTCGGAGGCAAAGCTGGTGGGACCAGACCATAGCTGGTTCCTAACAGGTCCCAAATGACCCATAGAGGCTGCTTTAAGATTGTTCTAAATTACACCAGGCTGAAGTCAGATCCTGTGTGATTTGAGGCACACTGAGGCCATAAAGCCACCCTTACCACCTTACCAATCTGTGACGCCTGCAGTTCACCCAAAATTTTTGGCTTCCTTAAAAAAAAAAAAAGAGGAATGAAAGTAAAGGAGAACAAAAAAAAAGAAAAAGGAAAGAACAGAGACACAAACACAGAGGAGCAGAATAAGAGAGGGAAGAGATTAAAATTTTCTGCACCCACAGCAGTAACCTGTCCGACTCCCAGGATGCCTGGCTGTGCCCAGTGTTGCCTTTTTAATTATTGGCATAATCAGGTCGTGCGGCTAATCGGCACCCTGCTGTGGGAGCTCATGCTCACACTGAGTCTCTCCTTTGCCAAGACTTTTTTTGAATTTGTTTAGCTGCACGACACAGTGAAACCTCATTAAGAATAAGACCAGCTCTCCATAAAGGATAAGTTCTGATGAGTGGGTCTTTTCTCTTCTGCTTGAGCTGCTGTAAGGGCTTCTTGAATTAATTTAATATAAGCGGCAACAAAAGCCTCTCAGACAGCTCTGCACTCCCCTTCCCCAAATGGCTGTTTATAAGAATTCCACTGCCCTACCCTGTGTTTTTCAGCAGAATATTTACAAATATATTTAGCAGATACCACCAGGGCCTGCTGCAGCTGCTCTTCACTCCTCCAGGATGACCGTCCTCACGCAGCAAAGGGTGGTTGTTGTGCCACAGGGAACCACACGGTCTGCTGTGGCGGCTTCCCAGCTGGAGAGGTTGGGTGGCTGTAACGTACTGGGAGAAGAAGGTTGTGCTATGCCTAAAGAAAAACCCCTCCAAGGAAAACGGACTATGGCTGTTGAGGAACTTCCCAATCCAGACCCCCTCTCTCTAGACCCTCTCATGGGTTTCCAGCAATGCCTTAACCTAGATCTTTTCCAGGAATTTCCCACAGCTTTCCAGGAATCCAAAACCTTTCTAGGAAATCCCTATGGCTTTCTAAGAATATAACAGTTGTTTTCCAGGAATCCTTGCGTTAGAAAGTTTGAGGCAATTTCCCTGGTTTTCCAGGAATTCCTCAATCTAGAGTCCTACTAGGAATTCACACAGTACTTTCCAGCAAATCTTTGGGCTAGAATCTGTCTGGGACGTTTCCTGGTGCTTCCCAGGCAATTTCCTGCTATTTATAATGACTTTTTCCAGCTGTTTGTCAGAATTATTTTGGTGACTTTGTAGGCAACTTTCTCGCAGTCTTTCCACATGTGTTTTCTAGGGAAATTTCCATTGCTTTTTGTGACTTCTCCCCATGCTTTCTAGGCATTTTCCTGATCTTTTCTAGGAATTTTCCTGTTGCTTTTTAGGAATTTTTGTACTGCTTTCTAGGAATTCAGTTGGTGCTTTTCAACTTGGTTGTTTTCTAGAAAATTATATTAACTAATTAATTTAATTAAAAACTAATCTGTTGTTTCCTAGGAATTTTACCAGTGCTTTCTTGAAACTTTCCTACCCCTTTCTAAGAATTTACATGGTATTTTCCAGGCATTTACCCTTAGATTTCCAGAAATTCACACCAAGCCCTCTGACAGTTTCCCCACTGCTCTCTAGGAATTTGCTGCTGTGTCCAAGGACTTGCTCAGTTGCTCTCTAGAAATTTGGGTTGTGCTTTGCAGGAATTGCCCTGTGCTTTCTAGGAATTTTCCTGCTCCTTCCTAGGCATTTTTCTGCTACTTTTTCAAGGATTTCATCCACTGCTTTCTAGGCATTTTCCCACTACTTTCTAGGAATTTTCTGTGCTGCATCAAGTCATTCTTGAGGTGAAAACTCTGTAAGCCACTTTCTGCTCTGTTAGCCTGTCCTGGCTGTGCTAGCGGTGTCCAGATTAACAGCACTTACTGTCTGTGACCAGGTAAAACAGACCAGTGAGACAGGGCAATGGTGTGGAGACAAAAATGTGGCAGCTCTTACACCTTCACCCATGATGAAACTTGATTCTGCTATTGCATTTTCTGCCTTCATTATGGCAAAACTGAGATTTGAGGAGAAACTTCTGTATTTTGAAAAAGTTGATTTTTTTTTTTTTTTCCAGTGGATTAACACTTAAAGGAGTTTTGGAATTAGAATTGCTAATGTTCAAGTGTGGTAACAGCCAAGCACGATGCAGCCTTTCTGTTTGGTGCAGCACCGATGAATTGTTAGGAAAAGGAACTGATTCACTTTACTAAATTAGAACTGATGCCACGGGCACTATGAATGTTAACATGCATGTAATTATGCAAAATATTTGTACTTTTATCTACATTAAGTATGGTACAAGTGTACAAGACACAGAGGCTGTCAGAAAAACACCCACAACTTACCCAAAAGAAAAGTTTCTTATCTCCTTGGTTCCCAGGAAAAAAAAAAGAAGGGTGTGGTGACAGGTTCCATCTAAGTCTGCTTTTTTTGTAGTGTATCATTAGACATAAAAGAAAACAGAATTCAGGGTCTGGGGGTCTCCTGCTTGTTAATGGGAAGAGCTGGCCTGCTGTGCTGGGAGCACAGCGTGAATTACGCGGCCCAGGGAAAACAGGAGCTCACCATTTCTCCCTGTGAAACAAGACATGAAGGTAACCGCAAAGTCTGCACACGGAAATGGGAAAATAAAGTGTGGCCCAGATAAATGATATAAGAAGTCAGGCACAGCTAACAGTCCCTCTCGTCATACTTCTGCTAAAGAAGAATTTGGGGGTTGGGGGATTTTTTTAGCCATTTCCAGGTAGTTATCACCCTTTCCTGCAGCACCAGAGGACAATTGACGTGTCTGAAGTTGCTCTCGAGCTCAGAGTAAGGTAAGGCAATATAACATCATGGTGGCCATTGATTAACCTTTCCTGCTTGCCGACTTGAACTTCTTGTCTCAATGGCAGGACTTGACACAGGACAAGGCAGGTAACAGTCCGAGGAGCGACACCAGCTTGTTTCACCCTGACAGACGCTCTCAGGCTGAACTGATTGAAAGGATAAACGTGTTCCACTTGTATTCACATATCTGCGGTGCCACTGAAATCTTTGCAGGTAATGCCATTGGATTCATACTTCTCCCTATTTGGGGAAAAAGTTAAATCTTAATAGTTTAAACACTAAATCATCCCACATGTTCAGAGCTGCCAAAGGAATTGTAGAAATAACCCCAAATATATGATTTCACTTTCAGCTGTTTAAAGTTTTAATCTGAATTTAATTACATTTGGGGAGCGGAGGTGGTGGTGGGGGTGTTACCACAGAACGCTAAAGCTTCAGCACTTGCCAATTTGAAGGTGACTTCTTAAGGGAGAGACTTTCTTAAGAGAGAAACCCTTAAGAAGGGTTTCAAGGTCAGTCGCACTTATTTTTAGCCAAAAAGAAGGCTCTTGAAAAAAGATTCTGATCAGCAAAACCCTTGATCCTTCACTTCGGTTTCATAGATTCTTTTTAGAAGACACTGTCGCTTTTTCCTGCTCATTATTTATCTAAGAAGCCTATGCTCAGAGAGATAGTTGACCTTTGTATGTTAAAAGTTGTTCAGGTAGCAACTCTTTTAATAGAACAAGCACCTTTCCTCGGTTAGCTGAACTCTGACTAGTGCACGTATAAAACCACCACAGTCTGGACAGCAAAACCCCACGGTCCTGGGAGAGATGCTGTTTATTCATTTGGCTTGAGAAGTAAATGACTTTTCATCAATATTAACATGGTTCTGGAAGTCAATACCCAATATCTCTGCTTATACTCCAGGAGATGGTTTGAGACAGCAGTATAGAGAGATGAAATTCCTCCATGAGGTCAGTGGTTTAAAAACCTCGGCGGTTTAGTCACCTTTCTACTTTTCTGACAGCCACTGGAGAGAGGGGTTATTTGTGAAACAAAATGTCTCAACCTCAACATATCTCGAGAGCTTTGTATGCTCTGAGGTTCTGGGCTGGATCACACTGTAGAAAGGGTATTGCTATTTCCTTTGATGCACAATATGAGTATTAATTACTAATACTGTTATCATCAGCAAAGTATCAACTCAGTGCTGCGCTCATCATGCCGGATTCTGCCATACCAGGATGGAGTTAAGGTAGTTAAGGTGATAGAATTAGGATTTAGCCCTCACATGTTTAGAGTTTGGTTTGTTGTGGTGGTGTTTGTTTTTTTTTTTTTAAAAAAAAAAAGCAGCAGCAAAAATTGGTGATTCTGAAGCATCAGCCTGTTGTAAGCCAGTAAAGTTGTATTCCAGCACATCTCCTAATCCATCTCATTCACAAAATCATCAGCTAATCCTTTCTACTGCTTGTGATGATCTATGAAGCTTCAAAGTAGTTTCTTTTTCAGATAGTACATTAAACTAAATTGGTTCTGCTGTAGATTCTTTACTACAGAAGCAGTCACGTTTAAGTGAGAAACTGCAATAAGAAGTGGGATGTAACTGTAACAGCCACGGAACATCAGTGGTGTTACTGGCTCCCCTCCTGGGTGATGGTCTCAGAGCAGGTGTTCCCCGTGGTCATGGTTGTGGTTAAGGCTCGAGGCTTTGCAAGCATAGCTGATGCTCTTAGCAGAATTAACTCTTCTTTTCCTAAGATCCTCTTTATCATCTTACCTGAGGGTTTATGACATGGGACTACTGATGGGTGCTGCCCCAAAGAGGGCACTGGGAGCCTGGGTGTGGGATGGTCAGAGATCGATTGCAAGTTAGCTCTGTCACAGCAGGATGCATGATTGTCCTCTTCCCTGATAGTGTCCAGACAACTCAGAGTCGTCAGGCTGAGTCCTACCTCATGTGTGCAAACAGATTCTATTTGCTCGTCTGCTGAGAGTCTGGAAAACTGTGCAAGTGGTGTCTCATGGGTGGATCTCTCAGTCCTGGAGATACGTTACCAATGTCTGTGTGTGTGTGCAGGTATGCGCACCAAGTGCTGGTTTGCCCTGGCAGGGCATTTTAACCTGCTGAGAGAAGGAAAAACCTTTTATTAAAAAAAGACAACACCCAAAACCCCACCCCCCATCCCCCAGAGGGTGCATTCATATTTGGGACCATAGGACCCCATAAAGAATGATCTGATTTCATAAGCTGGAAAAGCTTATGAAAACTCATTTAGCAAGCAAAGGGGCACTGCCCCCAGGTCTAACAAGTGCAGCACACTTCCCCGCCCCTGGGCCCTGCAGCTGGAAGCCTCCTAAGATTAAAAAAAAGAAAAAGAAAAAAGTGAGGAATACTGGATCTGCTACGAGAATCATGTGTCCTGCCTCTGCAATGTCCAAGCAAGGTGTTCCTGTGGGCTGAACTGGGGTTGAAATCTGTGGTTTAAGGAGCTCTGCTGTATCATATTCCTTCAAGTAATTTAACAGCTTAGGTTTTTGTTTGGTTTTTTTTGTTTGTTTGGTTGGGTTTTTTTTGTATAGCCAAGATTGGTAAGTGGTGGTGATTGCTTGACACAGGGCTTTAGCACCTTTGAGTTTTGCTTTTATAGTCAGGTTCTTTTAAGATGACTAAAATTACATTCCCCAGATGCAATCCGCTCCTCACGTGGAGTATTTGGGTGCTGCTTGAGCAAGAGGAAGACAGCAGTGTGTGTCCACCAGCCGATGGGACATAAGTCTAGGAGAAGTTCTGGTTGTAGCTGGATGAGGCATTGCTCTTTAGCCCTGTTACCTGCTTGTTGTTTCATTTATGGAAGGCAAGAGCTGAAATGGAATGAGGTGGTTTCCAGCCTCTACTTTCAAGCTTGACAAATAACTGCAGCTGCTGGTGGGATAGGAGGGTCGACAGTGAAAAGCCTGAAGTGCTGATTATCATCCCACCCATAAGCAAGATACCCGATTTTTAAGCTAGAAGGTCAATGCACCAAGATTTAGCTTGGGAACAGTCTCCAAAGTTGTTTATAATTCTTTCTTATGCTGTGACTGGGTAAAATATTTTGTCAGTCGTGAAATCTATTCTAAATCCCAGAGAACTGCCAAGAAAGAAGCAGTTTGTACATAATCACAAAACAGCGGTTTCTTCAGACTTGCTCTATATTTACAGCTCTCCTCCTCAGGAGTTTTCCTATTTCAATTAGGAGTCAAGATGCATAAGAAAAATGCTGTCTCTGTCTCCTACGTAGATTTGGGTCAGCACAGGGGAAGCAAGGAAATTCAGCTGAGCGGTGGCTAATGTACATCGGAGGTATTTGATTTGTATTGACTATCATAAATAGCTTGAGCTCCAATATGTGGTTCGGATGGGAGACTGCCAAACTTCTGTGTCAACATCGCAGTGGCAACAATAAAAAAGAAAGGAGGAGAGACTGCCACAGAGAGCGAGCTCTGGAAATAATCCTTCACAGTGTGACTTTCTGCGTTGTTAGACAAAGAGGGAGCACCTAATTGAAGCATTATTTTCCTAACAGAAGCTCACATTTTGCTCTCGGTTACATGTCAGCAACTACACTAAAGTAATTGGAATAACACCTCCAGCAGCAGAAGTTCAGATACCGTGGTGATGAGTGCTAATAGAGACACCGGTTAGATAAAGCAGGATGCATAGATGACAGATTGGTTCAGGTAAACGTATTTTAAAAGTCAGAAAGATTTTCACCTGTGGCTTTCTTTTGAATCAGACACTAAACCAGATGATAGCTTTAGAAATGTTCATCCTAGAGAGGTGCTCATTTGCAGGAATCTGAAGTTTGCTATATTAATGCTTCAGAGATCCAAATTCTGTTTTCTTTGAAGTCAACAGAAATTTTGCAGTTATAAATTGTGATCCTGGTTATGAAATCTTACTTACTACTGGAAATGGAGACAATATACATTTCTACCACATCTGCTATACTATTAGAAAGAATTTTCTATGTTATATTTTTAAAGATGTGCAGGTCCTGAGTTTCCTGAGTAGGCTTATGACACCTAGATGCTAGTTCTGAAACATGGCTAGAAAATCTGTAGGTAAACCTAACCAGGGTGTCTAGGAATGTTTCATTGCTATGAATTTTTGCTGAAGATCTGTTCCCCAGGCACTAACTACAGAGGACAGAAATATATTTTTAAAATTCCCTTTTATATTTTTCCCTGGCTAACACTCAAATAAGATTAAGAGAACTGTTCTTGACTATGATTTTTCTTTTCTTTTATTTTCTCAAAGCATCTGGAAACAGCTATTAAATGATTAAACTTGGGATTATTCTATGACAGGCGAAAGTTGATATGAACTTTATTCTCTGAACTGTCTCTCAGGTAAATTACTGTGTCTGGGAGGGAACTGGGCTGATGTGCCTAGGGAAGAAATCAAACTGGTTTATACGCAGTAAAGGCAGTCAGTGTATGCCTACCAAAATCTAGATAATCCACTCAGAGCGGGACTTTGACAGTATTCCCAAACAGTCTGTGGGAATCTCTCTAGGAAGTTTAAAGGGAGCCGATTTGCACCTTGGACTTCCAAGATTTCTTCACTGGTGTCCTCTGAGAAAAGGTGGTTCAGCCATCTGGGACAACAGGTTCTCCAATCCTCCCTTCCTTCCTACTCTCAGAACTTCCATCTAGTATTTACTCAGCAAGATGTACACAGGCTGACAAAGTTCTGCATCTTTCACTAACAGGTTACTTTATAGAATCGAGCTTACAAAACTGGTGCTTGTGAATGCATTTGCTTATAATTGCTTGTAAGGGCTAATTGAGCTGGTTCAGCCATTAAAATACCACTTGCACTGAAATACAATAGTGTGTTGAATTGTGATGATCTTCAACCACTTTTGTTTCGGAAGCTCCAGAGGAAATAATGAAATGCTTTGGTTTCATATGGCTGAGTGGTGTATCAAAGCTTTATTCAGTGCAGAAGTACTGATGTTCATCCAGAAAATGGAAGCATTGACCTATACATAAAACCAACATGCATGAATTTTTAGAAATCAAAGTTCAGCCTTATAAGAGGAATTACTCTTTTCTTTTTAGCAGCTCATGAAAGTGAAAGTCACTGTTTGATGAGTTGTAGCTGACAATGAAAATTATATAGTCTGACAGCCTTCCTGATTAAAGTAGAAGGTCAACAACCATGGTATCAGAAATCATTCCTTTTATAATTGTTCTGGGTAAATATAGGTTTCTTTTAGAAGTTTTAGCCAGAGTCCAATATAAAAGTCTGTTGATCAGACATGGTGGGAAGCAGATTGTTTCTTTATCGGTTCTCAAAGCTCACTCAATGCAAGACTTCAGCAGAAGATAATTGCTACAGGTAGCTTCTAGTGATGTCACGTGAGCTCTGCTTCATTTCTTCTCTTCCTCAACATCTGCTTTTCCTAGATTTTGTCTAAGCCTTTTAGGCAAACAGCTTCTGCATTACATGATGCTCAGGTATGTTGCAAATATAAAGGTTCTGTGTTAATCTCTGCAAGTGTGCATTTCTCCTAATGTGATAGATAGTGGAGTAGAACTAGGAAAGGGTTCTGTATTCAGGTCACCTGAAGCTTCTTTGTGCTCGTTATTTCACTACCTGTTAGAGAAATGTATTAATCCTAGAACAGACCTGCAGCCAGAGACACTAAATGGCTTATATGGAATTGTTTTAAGCACAAGGTTTCCTGGAACCTAGCGTCATGCATTATTCTCAAAGTCAATCTTCCTCAAATAGTTTGTCCTGTCTAATTATATCATAAGACTGAAAATTGACAAATTTGACTGGAGTTCCACTTTGCAGCTAGAAGCCAGAAGTAATAACACTTTGCTGAATATTAGTGTTTCCCCCTACAAGGAAGCTCCTCCAAGTCTGTGCCAGCTAGTGGCTACTCTGATAGACAGGGTGTGAGATACTGGCATAGACAAGAAGTTTCAGGTCCCTGAATGGAGAAGTTCAGCTCTTTTGTCCTACCTAACTACATGTCAAATGTTAATTCCACCTTGGATGTAACTCAGATCTCTCTAAATTCTTGGGCTTGAGCTAGGTGAACTCACTCAGATGAGCCTTTGAGTTAGTATCTGTACAACCAGACGTTATCTCTCTATGCTGCTCTTCACATTGGTTTCATGTCTAGCCGGGGGGGTGGAAGAATGCTGTTTCCGCATTAAATTCATGTTACTTCCTTGCCTCTATCATTTTGGAAAGCAACTTTTTGCATCTCAGGGGTGTTTGACCTGATGTCTGCAGAATGTAGTGCAGGGAATGTCAAATCAACATTTCCAAACTTCTGCCAGTTAGATGGAAAGGAATCAGAGGAAGGCATCTGTCAGTCTTTTACCAGCTGAACATCTGGGAAATACAAAGTGGTTCCAGAAAAGTTGGTGCACTGAGACATTCTAACAGCTATTTGCTAAGCAAACATTGGTAATTAACAGAGAACTTGAGAACATTGCCTATCAGGTTTCCCATGTGCCTGGCATCTGATTAGCTAGTGTACAAGTCACAAGTGTGTTTGTAACTCAGCATCAGGCTGAGAGGACCACCTTAGGAGGTGCATCAGGGAGAAATCAGAGGAAGTACAGTAACGTTTGAAAAAGAAAGGCAGAACAAAGCAGTCTTGGATGGAGCACCTTCTGCAACCATGTTTTTGGACTCATCTCCCCAGATTATCTTTCTTCTGGAGCAAGTCCCAAATTTCTTGGAGACAGGAGCTAAACTCAAACTTCTGTTTGATTTCCCCCAAGGACCATACTAAAAAATAGCTGTTTTTTTCCTTCTATTGCTTAGTTGTGCTGTTATTTTCCTTCCTTTGGAATGAGCCAAGTCTGAATGCTGGAGGCCTCCAGCTCACCTGTTTCTTGAGAAGCCATTGTTATTTCTGGGATAGTGCTGTTGTTAACGGCTCCTTGCTTCCTCACTTCTCCTCAACGCATGGGCACAGGGAATGCTCTGTCTGTCCAGAAAGGGAAGAGGAATGAGAGCCAGACATGAAGGCCCTTCTGGTTTGATGTTGCTCCAACATTGCATTAGTCCTATGTGTGTTTTGTCTGCTGTGTTTAACTTTTGACTCTCAGTATTAGTAAAGAAGGGAAGGAACTATCTTTCCAGGGCGACATTCCACACAATTTATCTTTCTCTGCATGAAAGAAGACGGACTAGCCAGGCAAAATACCAGTTCTCGTTACAATGGTGATATTTGCTTGTCTTCTAACCCTGTTGTCCCATTTTGACACTGCCTTCACATCTGCCATGCAGCAGCAGGTGTCCAGGGCATTGTGCTTGGCTTGGCTTCAGCGATCGATAATTAACAGTAGTCAGAGCATTTCTTCCAAAGACTCAAAACTTGCTTATCTACAAAGATAAAGACCTGGAGGGCTGGGCCTCCCAGCACTGCCTGTGGCTTTTCCTGTTACAGGATTCAGCTGTCTACCTGGCGTTCGCTAAACACGTTATTTAAGACAACGAATGCCACAAGGTGAGAGAGGAGTTGTGTGAGAATCGAGTGTCTTGGCAGGAGAGTCTTGCTCTAGCCAGACTCCCAGCCTGGGATTTGACTCAGGGCTGGATTTCTTTGCATGAATGGGAACTATTCCTGGTCCCCAGGAGTCTCGCTCCCTTCTGGGGGGACAGCAGATGCCCTTGACTTCCCACCCTCTGTAGAACTGGCTGCCAAAGCGGCTGTGAGCCCGTCAGCTTAGGCTGTATGGAGTTGGCTTTAAATGGAGCATTTGCATAAGGGATCTTTCAGTCTGCTTTAGCCTCTCTCTTTGCATCTAATCAGCCCTCTCGTCTTGAGGGGAATCGTTGCGGAGAGGTGTCAGGATGTCAGAGGCTTTCTGTGCCAGCTCCCCCGCCCAGCCGAGCCACAACTAGCTTCCCCTCTCAGGCAGACTGGGACATAATCCATCCCATTTTCCACAATGACTGTAATCCTAGCAGTGTTTATTCAAGCATGGCCATGCTACAATTAGAGCCAAGGGCTTTAAGCATCCAAATGATGCCGTTGGCAGAGCTTGTGCTCCAGCGAGCGAACTGCCAGCACCTCCTCTATGGTTTGTGCAGCCTTTTCCCAACCAGTAACTGAAGTGCCTTAGTGTGGTCTTGAACATAAGTGGAAGAAAGGGCTTTTCCAGTCTCACCTCTGACTTTCATATGCTCCCCCCACTCCTTCAGCACACCTTGTCTCTGGGCTTTTAAATAACTGACGCGGATGAACGGACCTTCTTTTTCTTCTGAAGCTTTTAAACTCTCACTCCAGGCAGAACAATCTCCTACCTGAATGCTGGGGGAAGTCCTGACCACCAGCTCCAGAGCCAGAAGAGAAAAAGCTTTAGTTCCTCTGGAAATTCCCCTCCATGCAGCATGTAAAAAAAAAATCCCCTCCAAATCTGTCTCCTGCTGATGAACAGAAATCCCGTCCTGCTCACATTGGCACTTCTGCGTCATTCCTCCCCCTGCCCCGGCCCCGAGAGGGAGCTCCTTGCAGCCTGGCAGTGGCCGCTGCAGCAGCATACGCCTCTAGGTCCGTGAATGTTCCCACTGAAATCAGACCTAGCCTTGGCACTTTGGGGTCAGGAAATATGATTTCATCAGTAATACTTTCACCTGTCTTTCCACTTGCGCCTTCCCGTTTGAAGGGATTTTTTGCTAAGGTCGACAGCTTCCTAAAAAGCTTAAATTGAAACAACACTCCCTGGGAAATGCATGGTAAAGCTAGTTGTTAGCAATCTAATGCAGACAGGCCCTTTTCTTGTCCCAACAAGCTTTTAATGCCTGTTAGGTGACCTGTTGTTATATTAGAGGCTTGTAGTTCCCCACTCAGGCTCCGAGTTCTCATTAATCACAGCAAGGAGCGGTGCAGGGCAGGGATGCCTGTGCGGCACAGCGCAGCGGAGATGCTGCGGGGGGGGGCTGCTGCCTGGTGCAGGACGATGCTTGGGGATGTACCCGCCTGAAACCACAGCCTGCCTTGTGCTGAGCAAGAAGGTTGTCTGCTGCTGCTTTGGTGGAGAACGACTGCCTTTCCTGTGCCTTGTTTCCCTGTTTCTGTGTGTTTGGTGTAAGCAAGGGACTCTGAATCCTGTGTTTAACTTCATCCAAGGTTTGGGTTTGGTTTTTTTTCAGTGAAAACTGTCAGCTTTAAAGTCTTTTCCACTGCAAGCAAACTACCCCAGGAGGCTCCACTTGGCTTCTGGGATTGAGGGAAGCCAGAGAAATTGGCCCTAGAGCAATGCAGCCATGCTTAATTTCTTGTGGATGTGACAAATTCCAACAGTGAAATATCTTGAGGGGCATAGAAAAATCTAAGGTGAGAAATCACTGCCTAATTGATTTTGCTGTTCAGCAAGGATCATTTAGAATTGGCCATTTGTCCAATGGCAACCAGCTGAGTATTTTACAAGAATATTATATACAACCTAATTTCAGCATAGAGCAAACCCAACTAAGCCGGGACAGTTCCAGTGTCACTCCGTTGTGATATCCGCTGGGGAGCATATTCTTTTCTAGATTTGACCAAAGAGAGATTGCTTCTAGATTTGCCAAAGCGTTTCTGGATTTGCAGCATAGGCATGTCGTTACGGCTCTTAACTATTTTGGTCAGGTGCCGATGCCCACGTGCCTTGTGCTCCCGCGCAGCACCACGTGGCTGGCTGGTAGTTGGCTGACGGGTGTTTGGGTGATAAGGACTCAGTGACTGGTAATTCTCCATCTCTTTGGGATGGCAGGAGGTGAATTTAACATTTCTGGTCTCTCTTTAGGTCCTCCTAAGGCAAGAGTCAGGCATGTGCAATGAAGCTTGTTCTTTCCATTCTGTCAACGGTGAAATAACAATATCCCCAAGTCCTAACTGCTCTCATAAATTGAGTAATTGCAGTCAGGTCAGATGCAGTTATTTTCTGGAGCCCATGCAACTTTACGACTGCCTGGCAGTGACTTGTGGTGCACATGACACCAAAGCCATTACAGCATTA
Source organism: Dromas ardeola (assembly GCA_013398915.1). Classification (NCBI taxonomy): domain Eukaryota; kingdom Metazoa; phylum Chordata; class Aves; order Charadriiformes; family Dromadidae; genus Dromas; species Dromas ardeola. Next base: position 1,104,786 of record VYZM01017800.1, on the reverse strand, counting down.
GATCAGCTCCACATCTGACGGAGGAACCCGGTTTCTCAGTGGTCCCAAGCATGCTGCATTTATTCCTGTTGCATCCAGATTTGCGCTGCAGCCCAAAGTGCTGTAATATGTGCGTTACAGCCTTCAGCCTGCTGCAGGATGGGCCAGTTTGGGCAACGTGCTCCTCACCTAATTATTTTTTATGTTGTCAGATGAAAACATAAAATGACAGGCACTTCTTTAATATGCAATTAGGGGTCACTTTATATAGGCCATGCAATGTTAATGGAATTTAGCAGCTTATAAATGGTTTTTAATCGCAAATAATTCATTGTAATTTATTGAATGAATTGTTTTGCCATTGAACTGTCTGCCATCTCCATTCGTGTACCTTCTAAGGCTTGTCTTAAGCCCTCCTTGCATTTCTCATGCAAAGCAAGGATGAAAACATTCTTCTGAGGGCAGTAGCCCTCAGATTATTAATACTACTATTATTATTATTATTATTATTATTATTATTATTATTATTATTATTATTATTATTAAATTATTTCTTTAGTTTTAGCTTTCCTGTTTTGGCTCTGATGGCTGTTTTAGTCTCGTATTTCTCAGGAAGTGAGTGGCCTCTTGAGCCAAATCAGCTTCTGGTTTAGATGAATCCAAACTGTCAGTCATATCATGCCAAACTTTGGTCCTTTCATTTTAAGCTGGCTGTTCCGTCTCTTAAAAATGGGAGTGACAATCTATATGTAGACAGAGCACCCACTGATTTCAGTGGGAACTGCTTGAATTTGCTCTAGGGTTGCCAAGCTTTCAATATTTCTGCTGTCATTTTTGCTGTCTCCCATCATCTTCTTGAAGAGGAAAGAGCAAAGCAGCAGTATGTCTTAAAATGGCAGTGGGGGGGAGAGTTAGGGTGTCTTGTCTCTGCTGAGCTCCCTAATTGTGGTGATCTACAGAGATCCAAAAATCAAATCAGAAAGAGAAAACTAAGAACAAAATTAATGAGGCTTAAGTTTGGTCCCCCCTACTGCTCATCATGCTCTGACCTCTCTCCGTGATACAAGCTATATGTGCAATGTTCTTGTCCTGCAAAACTGCCAAAACCCAGGTCTCTCCTTGGCACATTGTGCTCACCAGTTTTGTCCCACCCACGTATTTGATTTGATGGACAACAAGCACGTGTCGTAGAGGCTTCAGGTCCAGAAGTCAATAGAGAAAACAAAAAGGAAGAAAAAGGAGGAAAAACTGGAAAATCATCCCCTGACTCTGCTGTTCTCAGCTGCTCTGCCCAGTCTGCTTTCTTCGGGAGGGAAACACTGACCATCCTCCAAACAGCCAAAGTCTGAGCAGAGTTTGAACTACGAAGGTGTCTTAAACTTTTCAGCTGGTTCCTAAGGTCAGATGATGTAAACTTCTTTAAACTATCATAGCATCTTTCTGCTTTTACCTTCAGTCTTTCTGGTGGAAAACAACACAAAGGGCAGCTTCTTATTTGCTTTTGGGAAATATCATGGCTTCACCTCATCATTCAGAGCCTACACAGGTGTGAGTCAGACTTACCGGGGGATGCGATGCAGCTCTTCTTCCCACAGAGAAACGCTGGCTGTCTGCACACAGGGTCTCCATCGCAGCACTGCCAAAAAAACACCCCTGTCCCATGTGGCTGGCAGGACTGTGCACCACCACGCCGGGCTTGAGGACACAGGCACAGCCAGGGTTAAGGGTAGCCGAGATGCATATATCTTAAAAAAGGTGACCATTATAAAAGTCATTGTGGGAGGGGAGCTAAACCATGCTCAGCGGTACCCTGCTTTAAGGGGGGCAGCAATCTCAGCCACCCCACTGGCACCAGGCAGGACTCTGGTGTTGCTCCAGAAATAAATAAGTAAGATCCAAAAGCATTTATTAACTATTCGCTATATTTGCTAGGATCAATCTACAGAAGCCAGGACCGATGCTGGGAAGTGTCCCGCTGCTCTATTTGCACAAGTAAATGAGACCCAGCACAGTTTGTGCCCGGCGATGCCGCAGGAGCTGCAGCAAGCCCAGCACAGCCCAGCCCGGGCCAACCTGCCCGCTCTGCTTTGGGTTCTCCTGCTAGCTCCCACATTGCCTCTGCCCCAGGAGACACTGAATGCAATTCTCAGTTCTGCCAGGATTCCAGCCAGGTTTGTTGATGCCCGTGATCCATGTTTGTGTCAGAGAAATAAGGCGCGCAGCCACCGGTTAGCCCGAGAGCACAGCACGCAGCCAGCATCAGGACTGGGGCTCGGTCAAACCAGTGAGCCCACCTGAGATGGAGGGGAAAAAACCCAACCCCACAAAAGCGTTAATTTAATGTCATGCTAAAGGCCACTGCTGGTGTGGAGCCCTCACTGCAGAGCCTTTTCCAGGGCTGGGCAGGGACACCCCTTTTATAACCTGGCTATAAAGAATTAATTTAAAAACAGGATGTGGCCTTTATATCTCCTGATTTCTTTGTTCCTGTCATTAGCCTTTAAGCAGCAGCTCGCTGTACTTGTGTTTTAGCTTAGCTTAAAAACAGCGCGGTGGGGGAAGGTGCGAGGCAGTGGGTGACGACTCCTGCCAGCGCCGTTACAGCCACCACAGGTGTATCTGCACAGCAAAAAGCGCTTGTGTCTGTCACCTGGCACCGGATGAGCGATGGCATGTGCCACCGCGGGGTGCAAATGGGGTCACAGGGTATGTCGGGGTATTAGTACACCAGGCTGGTGTTCGCTAGGAATTGGATTTTCGATTCAAACTTTCTCAGCGTGCAGCTCATCATGTGTGCCGCTAAATGTCTTCTTGCCACAGGAGCAGTGCGCTCGTGTCCCCTGCTGTCACCCCAGGCAGGGCTGCGCTGCCAGTTTATGTTTCCTTTGACTGCTAAACTCTTCATTGCAAATTAATTTATAAATAATTCATTGGATGTTGCATTCTGTACTTAAAAGTTCATCGTGTAGGTGGTGGGTTGTGGGTTTTCTTGGAAGTGACAGTGCTTTTCTCCTCTCTTTTTTTTCCTTTGTTAATCGTGCGTGTGTGTGTGTGTGCATCTGTATGTGTGCACAGCTCCCATAGCATTCACAGCCTGATGGTTCCACTACAGATATTTTAATGTCTTTATAGCAGATGATAGTTATTTTCAAATTTAGTTATTATGGTACAAGATGATTGTGTTGCAAAAAACTCTCTTTTTGAGATTGGGGTTTATTGAAATACCCAAATGCTTTTGGGAGTTGCTACAACTGACGCAAAAATAACAGATTGTTCAGAAATGTATCTTCCCCCATCCCCATGCATACACACACACACACACACACACACACACACACACACATTCTCTCTCTCTCTCACACACTTCCCAATCAGTGGGGTATTACTCCTAAGCCTGCTGATACTGGAAAGCAATGAGAAGTTTTCCATCACCCTGGATTTGGCAGTCAGCTGCTTTGCAGGGATGGTTTGCAAAGGCAGGTTGTGTTTGCGGGGGCATTAAGATAAATGTGGCTCTGTCTGGGACGACACCGGCTCTAACACTGCTTATTTCAGCCCTGGGCATTTCCCCATCACCCTGCCCCGGCCCTGAACGCATTGGGGATGCAGCATTTTGCAGCCGTCAGGGCACGGCGCAGCAACCCCTACGGCAGCAGCTTCCATCAAATCCTCATCCCCCAGGGCAGGAGATGTGACAAGTTGGTTGGACGAAGGAGGGAGGCTGAGGCTGGGAGTGGCAGCCACGCAGAGATACAGCACCACTTTTTGGCACGTGCATGTACTGTTTCTTGTCTTTTCTTTTGTTTGTTTTTTGTTAGATCTCCCCAGTCTTGCAAAGCAGATGTAAGACCCATATTCAACGAGTAAAATCCTATCTCGGTCATCTTCAGCATCCTTCGGCTGGCTTGGAGCTCTCAGCTGCTAAACTCAAGTTGTAGGTAGCATTTACGCCAGGTAATGTGGATATACCCCCACCCCCCACCCCCAACTTGTGGGTTATGCTGTTGTTTAAAATATTTCTGTTTCCTAGTGTGAGTCAGGCTGTGGCAGGGGAATAGGGCTGTTGAGGAAGGAGAGGTGGGACCAGGAGCCCCAGGAGGGTTCCAGCCCCAGCAGGAGCCCGGGCCGCCGCCAACTCTGCCCTGCAGCTGTGTGCTGCAGCGGGGGGGAGCAGAAAACCAAACCAAATGAGGTTATTTCAGAGATTTAAAAGGTGTTTTGTGCTTTCCCCCGCCCTGCGTGCAGCCACTGAATGGAGCAAAGCAGATGGTCACGGGCATTCCTCAGCGAGGAGGCAGTGGGCTTGTTTTCTGCCTGCATTGCCGTGCTGCTTGTGAGACTGAAAGCAAAGCCTAAGAAGTAGGGTAAAAAAATGCCCCTGTAGGTGTGAAAGGGAAAATACCACAGCTGATGTTACACAAGCTTAGTTGTGCGATGGCCTGAAGCAGAGCTGTTATGTGAAGGGTTATTCACAAACCCCAATTTTCAAAAAGTGCAGATCATCTCAGTAATGTATGCCCAATAGCATGAATCAAATATTTAAAGACTACCTACACTCTGACACTGTGCTTTATATTCCGAAATGACTGCAGTAAAGAGTCAAGTTCTAGCTGCTGGCCAGACTTCTTGTTTTTTCTCTATTAAATGAGGCCATATAATTTTCCTCTGGGATACATTTGGCACTGGAGCTATTTAGGTTGGAACCTTTATCACTAAATTCAGGACGATTTTTCTGTTCAGTTTAAGGAGACAGGAATCAAGGTCACAGCGTTGGAAAAAACCTGTTAAAAACAGATACTTCTCATCACTGATTTCTGGGCACCGTTGATAAAAATAAAAATAATCACCCTGATTTAACAACTGAACTTCAGCAGCAGCAACTTGTCTGTACTAGACTTAGATGAAAAATACAAAAACCTGGCTGCACATAAAATCTTAAAATGTTGAAGTTGTCACCATTTTAAAGAGTATGAAACGGACTCATTTAATCTCAATGATTCCTTTCTGCTTTTGTAATTCTTTTTTTGTTTGGTTTATCTTTCCTGTTCGCTATTTAGGAAAAAAAATAATGGAACAATGAATTTCCTACAGAGGTAAAAAGGAAAGAAAGCAAAAACCGGGAAGTACTCCTTAAAAAGTGAAAGGCAAGGTATCTGGGAAGAAATTACATTTCGATAATTTTCTCAGGAGTCAATTTGGAAAGAAAAATCTTGTTTTTAACTACAGCTTCCCAGGCTTTTAAAAATGGTAAACAGTGTTGCTACCGAGTACTGCACTTTGCATTTCTAGTGTGGAGGCACTGCAAATATGCTGCTCTTCAGGCTGAAATTTCCTACCTCCTCACTGCTTAGAGCGCATGACCTTTACAGGCAGCTGGTGAGGGATTTGCTGGGGCCGGGGCAGGGTCCAGCGGCCGTGGCAGTGCCGGGTGCTGCCCGTGCAGCCACGTGGAGCTGCGTCTCCTGCGGGTATCGTGAAGCCCCTGCCAACGTGCTTCTTAATGGGGGTTAATGAATGAATGATTTCATTGTCAGTTTGCTAGAAATTCCAAATTTGGGTCAAGAACTGCAGCTGAAGTTCAGCTGAAAGATGTCCTTTTTTTTTTTTCCTAAAAAAAGTTCAAACAGCCCAAAACCCAGCAAGCAAGAAAAAGCCTGTGCGTGCCCACTGGACGGTACTGACTGAACTTATTTGGAGCCCGGTAAACAGTAGCCCCTACAAACTGGTAAACAAGTATGCCTGCAGCCTGGGTTTTGGCAGTGTCGCAGCTGCAAGGACTGGGCTCGTACTCTCTGTGCACTTGGAAGGCACGCACATCTTCTCAGACGGATTGAATTCTTGCTATTCATTCCGATAATGAGCCTCAATCAATGCTCTCATTTACTGGCAAAATCCAGGGCGAACAAATTCATATTTAAAACCCAGCTCCTGCAAAATGCCCCCACGAGTGATTGCCTGGCATGTGCAGAGTCACCCAGGAGCATCTGATTAGTTAGCCAATTAAAATAAAACTGATGGATCGTTAAAGCAGCCAGAGGTTTTCAAGAAGCTTTCTGTGAGTTGGTCCACGCTGCTGGGTTGGTTTTTTCTTTTTTTTCTTTTTTAAAAATCATTCTTTCTTTGCAGGCAGACTTGATCTCGTGCTGCCCATGCCGTGTGCAGGTGGGGGTTTGTTCCTGGACGCATGCACCCAGCTCCGGTCCCACCTGGAAAACCCCGAGGTCCCGCTGGTTTGGAGCACAAGCAGCACCAGATCCCCTCTACCTGCAAACGATCCTCTCCCAGAGGTTTACAATGCTCAGGCAGAACCTCAGATGCCTGCAACACTTCTTGGCTGGGAGACACTAATGCTAGGACAAGGGTGAGAAGTTCAAGAAAACTGTAAGCAAGACGGTAACTCAACCTTCCCCAAAGGGAAGATTTTTTGTTTTGCTGACGACAGGTTTTCTTCCAACAGCCAGCCGCAGAGTTTCTCATTTCATTCTCTGCAGCAGTTTTGGCATGAACGTATTCAGGGACATGATGCTGTGAAATGGCTCACTAGCGTGATCCAGTCTGGCGTATCCTACAGACATATCCTATCCGTATCCTACAGACATATGAAAGTGTGAGGTCTAACTCATGTTTGCCATGCTCAAACAAACAAACAAACAAACCAACCCCTTCAACATCTCTTTCCTTCTTAACAATCATTATTTTATTAATATATTTTACAAGATTGCAGTTGAAATCATTTAAATACAAATTTTTTTTTTATACAGAAAGTGTAATAAAGTTAAAATAGTTCCTTGTGTAATTCATAGCATTATTGCAATGCTTACAAAATTTTGCATAGAGTGTGCAAGGATTGATGTTACTTGATACAAAAAAGCTTTATATTTTCCCACACAACCACACACATACATAAATTAAAAAGAAAAAAAGCCAAAGAAATCTGAATTTCTTAATGAGAACTGTGATAAGACTTTAAATTCATTTTGTCCTGTTTACACGATCAAGGTCATTGGTGGTTATCAGAGTAGAGGTCAGACAAGGTATTGTACCACCACAGATGAAAACTGCTATAGCATACGGGTCATGCCTTTTATGCTACTGCTGTAGATGAACGGGCTTTTGCTTCGACTCGCACAATGTTGTTTTGCTGTTGGCTCTACCTACGTGGAGCATTTGTTGTGTTAATATCGACGACTCTATTGGCGTTCGTGCACAAGGAAACTAATTCAAATAAGGGGTGGGCAAAAAAAACCACCCCAAGCCCAAAGGGATCTGAGTCAGATCCAGCAGGTCAATCCCTTGCCCATTCCCAAACTACTGCATAGTGCAATCCCGACCGAGGTCTGGGTCGTAGCTCAGGAAAAGCCCTCACCTGGGGAGAAATCCCGGTGTGAATGCTGTCAACTGAGCCCTTCTTCAATAATTGCTCAGATCTGCTCTTTATGAGGTTTCTGGCGTGCACTTACTCTGCTGAGCGAGGGCAGGATCTGTTCATCTTAACGTCTGTGCTTGCTCTGATAACCTACAGAGGGGACAAGACAGTGAACTCCTCCCTGCCCCTGCCCTACCACCAGCGGGACGCGCCGAGCCCCGGTGCCTGCCCGGCGAGACCTCCTGCTTCACCACAGCTGAACTCCAGCACGGTCTGTGGTGGTGCCAAGGAGCCAAGCCGGATGAGCACGTTTCCGTTTGCAGGCAGTGGCTCGAGCTCTTTATCCGCACCCATGTGATAGGGAAACCCCAGAAGCACGAGGAGTCCTGTGTCTCGTGGCTGTCCCCAGGAGCACCCAGGCTGTGGTTTAGACAGGGCAGCTGAACTCTTCCTTTTGATTTCACAGAAGTTGCTAAACCTTCAGGGCCAAACCCTCAGGCGGTGTAGGCTACCAGTGAGTTAAATGCAGCCAAATCCTGATTTACACCAGCTACAGAGTCAAATCCTCCTGCTGTGAATGGCCCTGATGCTCTGCTCTAGCCCAGCCTGCCAAGGCAGGCACCGTGCCCTGCTGCTGTCTCTAGTGCAGAGGACCTGGCCATGGCATGGAGATAAACAAGAAAGGGTAACGCCACCCCCAGCCTCCCCCACCCCAGAGGCTTCCCGAGTGAGGCAGCGTACCGCGGCACCATCCCCACGGCATCCCCTGGGATGCTGCACAGGTATGGCCAGGACAAAGCAGCGGTGGCTTTAACAGCTGCTCAGCTGCACCTTCTGGAGTCACTGCCGATGCCTTCAAGGTGGTCCAAGGCTTGTTAGAACAGCAACCAGCAACTACCGGCATTATTTATACCACCTAGACGGCAGATACGTATCATCTGTAAAATCATTAATACTGTGGAAGTGTTTCATTATCCGCTACATCAGTACCAGCACTGATACCGAGTGCACAAGCCCAGAGGAGGACCCAGGTGAAGACAAAATTATCAGGCTCTGCCTTAGCGAAAGAGCTCAGTCCCTGCTCTACAGGCAGCTACCCCAGAGAAATCTAGCCGTAGTGTTGGGGGAGGTGGTGTTTGCAGCTCAGTGGGCGAGAAACTCTAACAGTAACATTTTTTCATCTACAATCCAGCCTCCGATAAAAATAGAACCGCCCACAAATAATTATTCTGTTGCTCTCCAACGTGAGCCTGCCTCAAGATGTTTCAAGGACTCTGTTATGAGGAAATTTTTTAAAAGACCGAAGAAACTGCACTGCTTTAGAAAGTGATAATGCGTTTAGCAGTAGAGGCCTTGGAACACTTGATCTCCTATCGGTGGTTAAGCCTTTTGAATGGGGCAAAAATGTGAGAGTACAATGCAATTTTAAATTCCTGTTCCATGCAAAGATGCACATAACATATGCTTTGCAATGGGCCCATTCCTATAATGGCAAATGCGTTAGAAGGGGTGAGACTCTCCATTTGGGCAGGACCTGACGAAAGGCTCCAGAGAGTCCTTTTTAATCTTAGAAGAAAAAACTGTTTAACTAAGGCTGCATGTTTTTTTTCTAAAGTATTTGGCAGCAGGGCACAATGTAAATGTAAAACTTGCGCGCAAATTTCTCCTTCTGATATTTTTCTCTTGCTGGCAGAGAGAATAAACCAAATAAACGCAAGACAAACATACAATTACATATTGCTTCACAGTGGACAGAGCCTTCCTATTTTTTAATACAGGTTAAAAAAGTAACAAAAACTCCATCCATGGAAATGAGTTGCCTCAAAGGAAATCTGGCTTCCTCTGAACAAGGCAGCCTGCCGCTACCCGCTGGTGGCAGAAAATCCCAGCCACCGCGTGGCTTGGAGCTGTAATAAGGTGAGACATTTCCTGGGAGTGACGCCGGTGCTAACTTTCCCGCAGGAATTACACTTGTAGCAAATTAATTTTTAAGGGACTCGCACCTCTAGTTTAAAGTGACTTGGATGGGAAATCTCGGTGGTGCGCTCCAATTGTATTATCTTCTTCGCTTCAGATAAAAATCCTGCAGCTTTAAATATCCATCTCTTCCTGTATAAAGAAAGTGTGTCGCTTTTCACAAGGGCACAACACAAATCAAGTGGCAGGACGAGAGAATCTGAAACGATAAAGCCTCAGGGCCGTATATGCATAACCACGGGCTTCTCAACCACAGCAGACTTAAAAGCTTTCTAAATACAAGCTATCCACTATAATTTCCATCCAAGCCTCAAGCCACTGTGGTTATTGTGGACGAAAACACCACCCTAGCAATCTTGAACTGCCCAAGCTGTAAGTGGTTTCAGTGACAGTAATTCCACTGTGCTCCATGAAAGATCGAGCATAATTGCTACCATATTTAGTAAAATGGATGTTATTAATTTAAAGCATAATAGTGTAAACAGAGAAAGAAGTTTGCTGCATTACTGTGATTAGAGTGATGTCTCTTGCCGTTTCTTCCCTCTCCCTCCTTCCTGCCTTGCTTAATTCACTCCACTCTTGCTTGAATAATCTCATCAGCACCACGTCAGCGTTTAACCGCTCACAGCCGTAAACTCGGCGACATCAGCTGTGAAAACACAGCAATTGCTGTGCAGAATTTACCCGAAAGTCCCCAATTTCACCTTAGTGCCTTTGCTTCACGCAGGTTTTGGGGTTTTTTTGGGGGGTACGCGAGATCGAGAAGCGGCACGATGGGGACTGGGGGGCTGCTGGCCACCCGCATGCAGCCCCGTGTGTGGCAGGACACCAGCCACCCACGTGCTACACAGCAATTTCAGATCCGAGGAAAAAGGTTAAAACGGGGAAAACGGCAACGTTGCCAGGATTACGTTCCTCAACAGCAATGGCAATAGAAAGGCTGGTATTTTCACGTTCAAAAAAGCACCAACCCAGCGCTTGGCAAGGCTTCGCAGGAACGCGCCCTGTGCTTGCTGGGGTGAATGCTGGATGATGGCATTTCAAAAACCAAAATGTCAGCCATAAAAAAAAAAAAAAAAGAAAAGAAAAAAGAGCACAGCCTCTAACTTTTTTTGTTTTTCACTGTATACACTTTTAAAATGAAATCATTACAGCACAGTCACTCTTCTTCACCGAGCAGCTACTAGAGTTCCTGATCTGCTAATGCTCGAGTGCAGGTAAGTGAACAGCCAGGAGCATTTCCTCAGTTTGTTTATACCTTCAGCCCAGGATGACGTCTTTTAGCATTCTGGGTTATTACTTCACATTTCAAACTTCAGGTAACCTTACCCTCTGCACGCATTTAGAAGTTTTTTCACATTATTTCCTTTTCTCCCCATTAACGAAGTTAGAGTCACTTTACTCTCTCAAATGCAGCTTTATGATAAACCTGTATTTTTCCTGCGAAGTTTGAAAAAGCACCATTAAAGGTAATGCATTTCAGGTGTGAGGGCAACCAGGGAAGGGATGAATTTCTCTAAGTCTTTGGTCTTTGTCTCACTCTCTTTTGCAACGTGAAACTTAAAGCCATAACAACAGAGAGAAGGAAAAGTGGCTTTTGTTGTAAACAAGTGTATGTGAGCATGTGTATATATATACATTTGTGTGCATGTGTGCACATCTTATGACAACAAAAGTTAATTTCCTTAAGAACATCTGTATTTGCAAACTGGGTATGATGTGAACTAACCTGACATCTTCACAAATTCCACAGGAATCTCTTTTTAACCTTGGAGCAATTTCTAGGGAGGGTTTTTTTTATTTATTTAGACATCATTTTGCTATACCGTATATTGCAGATGGTATTTTTAGGCTTATGCCTTAAACTTTTTTGTTTGTGCAACGTGATGGTTATGATTAAAGGAGAAAAAAAACCCACCCTGCTTAAAATACAGCTGTTTGACAGCACGTGACTGAGATAACCAAATACAAATAACTCTTGTACATACTTAGTTTCCTAAAAATGTATACCTAGGAGAGGCCTTATGCATATTTTAGAAGTTACTGGCTTCCCCTTTTGATGACTTCCTTTAGTGTTAACATTTCTTTGTACTCTTAAGCTACCCATTTCACTGACTACTGGGTGATATACTTCAAAAAGTGTAAAAAAAACAACAACCAAAAAAAAACCACAAAGAAACTTGGAGAATGGATACAGCTGTAGAGTCAGTATTAAGATTTCTGCTTTTGCTAATGGCAAAGTCTTTTTGCTTTAGAAAAACCATCCTCACTCACCTACGATGGCAGAAGGGTCATACCATACATATGGACAAGGTACAGGTGAGCGCTGACAGTCATTTTCCTGACTGCTTTCTAAAGCGTTGCATTTAAAGCAAATTTAACAAGGTCTCAAAGCCCTATAAAGGTAAGAGTTGCCATACATAAACCCATTTATGGATACTGCAGTATTCATGGTTGCCTCAGGTCTATTGACATTAGGATCATGGTCCCTCGATTCGCATTTCCGTGGGTTTCAGTGCTCCCAGCTGCAATGCAGCCCTGCACGCAGTGCGGAGTCAGGGCTCCGTCCCACAGCCCCCCCAGGGGCTGGCAGTGCTTCCACTGCCCTGAATTGTCACCGTCCCGGCTCAGGACGTGAAGTCACCGGCATCTCAGTAGAAACAAATCCACCATTCACCCCAGCCTTGCCTTGGCATTGGGAGGTAAAACTGAACTCCGGTTTGAGATAAACTCCATCTCCCCAAATAGCAAATGCTCAACTGAACTAAACTGCAGGCCCGATTCACAGAGAAATACACAAACCCTTGTTCAATTTTGGCATTTTATCCATGGCAGGTAGAGCATATGGATGAAATTCCAGCCAGGGAGGCTCTAATTTAAATGGACTCGGGGAAAACCAACCCATACAGGTACAGAACTGAGGGATATCTGGGCAAGGCAGGAGGAAAAGGGACTCTCATGCATTTGTCTCGTCCAGCAGGTAAGTCCGTCACTCCACAACAGCCCCCAACAACAAACTGTGAAGCGCAAGATAGCTGGATGTGTTTGCATGCTGCTTTTTAACCAAAACGACTGCTTTTTCCCCTCAGGATCTCAGACACGCAGTCCTGTTTGCTCTGGTTTGCCACTCGCTGAACAGCAGGGGACTAATCATATGGCCAACACAACCGCAGGCAGCATCATCTGAACTGTCGTCTTAAAAGTCGAGTGGGGCTCAGATGATTTACAAGTCTCTATATGGATTCAATCTTTCTAGCAACAATTCCTTGTCTTTCAACAGAACACCTAATTTTATGCTTTTTAATATAGAAACATGACTGTAAAATGTATTGAAGCCACTAGAATTCCTTTGCGTAGACGTAATTAAGGTACCCTTTGTTCACCTCAGAGAGGCATCTGCAGTGGTGGCACCAATGTGTAAGGTCATTCCCTAACAGCCCCTCCCCCAGAAATTCATACCAAAATAAATGGCTGAATGTCCTTAAGCACTTTCGTGGCCTTCGTGATAATGAGAAGGTGATAACCTCATCCAAGAGCCCAGCTGAGAAAACCAGCCACTCGAAATTAATTTGTTGGGGTGGAAATCCTCAGCAGAGCAGCCAGAAGGTGCACGGGGATGAGGACGGAGCCACCGGCCATCCTCAGGTGGGATGCAGAGCACGGAAATCGGGGCGCAGCATCCCTGCTGGGTCCGTCCCCGCGCTCAGCCCTGTCTTTCTCACCAGCGTGAATGCTCTCAGGGATGGGAAAGTTAGTGCCACTCGTTTTCTGTACCGGGTGCTCTTCCTGCTGCACGTGTCTTCACAACTGCTCACACGGGATTTGTTTATGAATTGGGCCGTGCTTGCTATAAGGTTTGTGATCGGTATTAAATGAAACAAGGAAAAAAAAAAATCTACATTAAATGTAGGACTATGAATGGGACTTTGGTTGTGGTCCCAGAGGTAACGTACACAGTATTTTGCTATATTTAACATGGTAAAAAAAAAGTCTGTATCACTCTAGGTGCCCCTACAGTCTTAATGCATTTCATTAATATCTGTTTTAAGTTGCACAACCAGTTCCCAAGACACCCTCCTGTCCCTCCCCCCAAATAAACTAGTTTTAATAACAAGATAAATATGATGTGCTTCTCCTTGCTGAGTGCATTGACTTAAGGCATAGGCACAATTCCCCTCTTTGAACAGAGATGGTATAGTCCTGTGTCCCAATACAATTGTTATCCTGGGTGACCCTTTGCATTCAAACATTGACTCAAGACATTATAATTACAGGAATCATTCACTAACAAAAAGTTTGAATTCATTAATTAACCAGAAAGCATAGCTGAAATAAAAGTAGATCATCCAATCCTCTTTCAGGAATAAATTTTATGGGACTGCTGCTTTGTTAGGCAGCAACACATCTAATCTAAACTCCGTAGAAATCTTTCCTTTGAGTCCAGCCAGTTTTGGATTAAGCCAGAATTGTTCATTTAAAAGAAAAATAAATCAAACCCTGGTACTCTCCAGACCACAAGAAAATACGTGGAAATCTGTAAAAAAGGAATGGGCTAAACTATTTCTAAGTATTTCTGTCAGCTACATTTGATCTTGAAGATCACTTGAAAAACACCAGCTTTGCTTAGATAGCACTAGGGATGGGCACAGATCTGTCATATTTGCACATAAGGTAATATTTCCAAAAGCATCTCAGTGACTTAGAAACCTTGCTGTCCTCATGAGACTTACTGTGACTTGGACACTTTTGCAGTAATTAGTACCTTTTTTTTCCCCAAGGATTTTTGCATGCATGTGTATGCAATTATGGGTCAGAATTCAACGATCTGGGCTCTTCTCATTATTTTTCAAAAATTAAACTGTGGAAGTAATGTTACCAGATCAGATTTCACCTTTTATCCTGCCCATAAGTGACTCCTAGACTTTAAGATAAGGAAAAATGCAACCATGAGGAGATTCAACCACAGAGTTTTTGGGTCTCAAATTCTAGAGGAACCAGCATCCAAAGCCATTGCTTTCCAGTCATCTGACTTTGCCACAATCTTTAGAAATCTTTAAAAAAAAGTCTGTTTCATTGTCAGCATCTCTGATATTTGCAGTCTCCACCAAATCTAAGTGACCTTGGACTGCACGTCCTGAAAAGAAAGATGACAAAAATTGTGGCATAGCATCTACATGACACACCTAATTTGTATGGTTTTCTTGGTTTCTATGGGTGGAATAGGTAATTTTCTCTGTTTCTATAGGTATTGATAGGCAATGTCCAAATCTTAAGTCTTCGCACCCTGACACCAAATCTTTTCAAAATTAAAGGTGCTAATGGAGAGCGTGTAGGGTGATCCAGGACACCTGTTAGATAAGAAGGTTTAGGATTTTTCTATTTAGTTCAACTTTCACATTTTTTTTCCTTCCAAGAACTAAATGCAATGCCAGTTTTGTTAGCACGGTGATGACTCTATGTTAGGGTTAGAGCTGATGCATCACCTCTGAATAGCACAAGGCATCCTTGGCCGTGCGCAGGCAAGTCTCAAACCCCTTCAGAAAAATACATGATTATTCCAGGAAGAAGATCTGAACTTTTTCTACTGGCCAAATACAATCCATCTCTCCCAAAAGGGAGCCATGCTTCAGGTGAAAATTAAAGAATGCAATTTAACCTCCGGTATCTTGGATCACTCTAGGTGATCAGTACAGCACATCTGGCTGTTTTACTGGGCTTGTTTTTTTTTTTATTCATGCCACTGATTTAATGGTGCAAAAATAATCAGAGATGCTTCTCTTCCCTTTGTGTGTTGGTGGGTCTACATTGGTTCCAGCATCTTGCCCAGCCAGCGATCCCATTGCTCTGAGAACATGATCAAAAACGAGGGGTGATCATTAGACTATATTAATACAGACAGGTCCAGGGGAACATCAAGTCCAATTCAGCCGATTGTACCAGTAAATTTTGGTGTGGGAAAGAGAAATGCTACACAAATGTAACAGGGTCACCCTGGGATTCCTTGTACTGAAACATCATTTTACACAGAGGATATATATATATATTTTATATATATATTTTTATATATATATTCACACACACGCGCGCGCACACACAAAAAAAGTCTTTGATAGGCTTTCTGTGTTCTAGTAAAAATAGTTGGCAGCTGCAATCTGTGAGACCAGAACTGGCTTTTGTGCTGCCTGCGATGCCCCACTGCAAACTGTCTCTCAAAGGCAGACGCTTGTATTTATCTGGCAGGTCGAGCTAGTGCCTGCCTGCGACAGAAATAACCTCCCATTGGGACACACACAGAGCTCGTAGATTTTTTGCCTGGACCCTGCAGAAGAGGAAGATCCTTGAGGCAAGTTAGGTAGTTTGATTTTTGCAGAATTCAACGTTATCTGAAGTCGGAGCGGGGAGAGAGAGAAAGAGAGAGAGAATTAGTGGAGAGCTGTTATTTTTGATCTTATGTTTAAAGAAGCTTCCCTTGGACAACTCAGCTGCTGCAAAAACTGGGTAGGTGAGTGTATTGAGATGGGAGAGTCTGATAAATCTGGGTGAGCATACGATATGCCTGTACCATGAGCCACCGAAGACCTCCAGTTTGCTTCTGCTAATCTACCCGCCATAGGTTTTTTGGTGCAGAGGTTCTTGGGGCACCGCCGTGTTTGGGTTAACCCAAGCAGAGGTAGGTACCACGCTGCTAGGTGGGGAGCACGTATGGTTCACGTCCACACGACGACTCCGCTCCTCTACTGGGACTTCTGGCACTGCGATCCCACTGCCAGTTATGCTTGCAGGCTCACAGCACTCACTTTTATGTGTATTTTATGTATATGCGTAACACTTTTATGTATATTAAAAAGAACTTAAATGCCGCCACAGCCCTGAATTTCTCCTTGTAAAACAGAACATAAAAGTGAACATGTGGCAGCTCTTAGACACTCGGCAGCTACAGGGGAGTGCTCTAACATCACGAGAAGAGCACAGTAAGATAACCTGCACACCAGAATATTACAGGGCAACTGACAGTATTTGCTCTTATCTTGCAATTACAGTGAGAGTCTCCAGTTTTAGTATCCAACCATTTAATCTCCTGAAAGACACAGGTCAATATATGCATTTTAAAATCAAATTAGTGTTAAAAACATTAAGACAACTGCTTGCAGTAGTGGAATGCCTTGGATTTCAATTGTAGTATATTAGGTAAGGGTTTTTTTTATATTTCTTGGGGTATTCTTGTGAACACCCCTGACCTGGGTTTCGAATGTTTTAAAATGCAAATGTTTAGAAATAACAGGAATTGACATAAAAATCCCATTTTATTTATTACACCTGATAGTAAGATAGGAAAATGTTAGCTTATGTTGGAGCCCTGTCGCTGGGAGGTTTGCGTTCAAGGGGAAGCTCCTCCTGCCGAGGGTCTCGGTGGGTTCCCCAGTGGGAGCTCCTCAGCCACATTTTGTTGTCTTCCATCATTGTGGTGGGCGGGGGGGATGGGAACCATGTGGTCGTGTATTTTTGAGACACCAGGAGAGGCTCAACTCAACACCTCTTTTACTTTTGTTCTGTGTTATCAGTTTTAGTTATTCTCTCTTCCTCTTTGGAAGTTTCCCCAGTGCAACAACCTGTGGCTCCTAATGTTCCCTTTCTTTCCAAAATGAAAACATCAGCTACAAAAGCTTTTCAGATCAATAACGGTGAATTAAGCTCTTCTTATAGAAAAATGTATGATAAGAGATTTAATTATGTTGGCCAAGTAAATCTTGTTTTAAAGTGACAAGGAAACAAAGAATTTAGGAGCACCGTGTATTTTACAGCCGCATAAATCTGCCTGAACAACAGATGCTATTATCCAAGCACTTTAAAAATAATGAATCAGCCTTTGCCACAGAGTGAGGCTCGTTTGCATATGATATGTTCGATCACTGCTAGCAGAAAGTAGGCTAGGAAGGCCTGCTTCACCAGTGCCTTCTCACCAGCGTTTCCGATGGAGCGGCTCAGTGACTCAGAAAGCTACAAATCTGCAGGGGATCTGTGCCTTGGTTTGTTTTTGCTGCAGGGCGCGACGTCCTTCGCTTACCTCTCCGTCTTTGGATTCCAGCCTGAGCTCTGTCCTGCACGTGGCTTTCAAGCTGCCGGCCTCGGCGTTGATCTCGATGCCTTTCGGAGCCTCCATCACCAGCGCGCGCGTAGGCGACTCCAGTCTGTAACAGAGAGGGGAGTTACAGCAGCCGGTGGGTTGAATATTCACAGTTAAATCTCAGGCTGTCGCCTTGCACAGCCTGACCGCCCACTGCACGGCACCTTTGGCCCTGCTGGGGTTCAGATGCACGCCTGGTTTAGCCAGCAGAAAGCATTCATGCACAGTGTGGTAAAACACATCACAAATCCAATCTGCTAACATTTCACATCAACTTTGCTGTGCTGTGAATGTTGGGACAAGATGTAAGGTGCAAGAGCTACCCCTGGGATCAACCTGCTCACATGCAAGATGTGAGGACTTGGAAGGGTCTAAGGGCATAAGGAAATCAATGGGAAAAAAAAGGGCTGAAGACCCTAAAATTCCTGGTCTCCACTCCTGTGTTCACATCCCACTGCTCACAGCCTGTCAGTGCTCTGACCCCTCCTAGCCGTGGGTACACCACACGGGGACCTGACAACCCTGTTACAGCACTGGCTAACACAACCAAACCTTTCAGTTCAGGCAGCTGGGGTTAACGCTGTAAGATGTAGAAGTGCAAGGTTCAGTCTTCCTTTCATGGGTCTTGTACTACACTTGTCTCTTCTTTATAATACAGTGTCTTATTGCCTTCTGTACTGCAAACGATAATAAAAACCAATTCTCCCTCTTTGGGAGGAATATTCCTCTTTGGGAATACCCTCTTAGTTGATTTCATTACCATTTATTTACCGTACCATCACAAAATCTAGACTATGATCTTCCCCAGGCGAAGCAGGCAGGCGGAGTGGAACAGAAACCCCTCTGCCTTGATGGCTTTCGGTAGACAGCACTGACCAACCCTCGATGGCTTCGGGCAGACAGCACTGACCAACCCTCGATGGCTTCGGGCAGACAGCACTGACCAACCCTCGATGGCTTCGGGCAGACAGCACTGACCAAACCGAAGCACCAGGGCAGCACACAAGCCCCGAGCTCAATTGGGCAGCTCTTAGGATTCGCTTGCATCACTGCAGCAGCACTTCAGCTGTTTCTCTGCTCTTCATATATAATCATTTGTGCAAGTAAGTATATTCTTAAATGGACTCCTGCTGTACTGAGACAACATTACAGGAGACTGAGGGAATTCGGCTGTATTTATTGCAGCCAACAGTTCAATAAAGCAAAGGCACAGTTCCCTCTGTGTGGCACTTTTCAAGTTATGACTTTCCCTCTTGTTGGTGTCTTCATATTGCTGCTTTTTGAACACCTTTCCCTCAAGACCCCAAACTCATTCGTAATTTCCTGGCTGACTCAACTAAATCTAAATTTCAGGGAAGAACTGAGGCAGACGCAGCCCAAGGAGTGAGCGTGGTCTCACGGTTAGCAGCCTCTGCACAATCTGCCTGGGCTGCTTTTTGTTTGCTCTCTGCAGGGAAGCTACATCTTACATGAACCTTCCACTGATCCCTCCACTAGTATCACCCCTTGGCTGGTTCCTGTACGAGGAACCTAAGGTTAAGATGCTGCTACTTGCTTTTTTTTTCCTGATTGAATTGCAGATTGCATGGAGGAGAAAAAGCTTGCAAAGAATGATTGACATTAAATAGTGCTACCTGGCATATGATTCCCTCTGACCTTCCAATATCTGTTAGAATTTCTTTACGGTAAAAATAGCCGCAGCACAGCGCCTTAGGGCTCTGGCACATGCACTCTGGGTGGCTTTCATTATAGTGGCTTAACACGCCGTCTGCTCCACATTTTCCCTGGAGATTTCTGCCCAGGGATACGCGACGCTCTCATCCTTGGTGGTGCAGCTCACAAGCTAGTGTCTACCCCGAAAAATGAAGGATGCTCTGCTTGCAGTAAGCCGCCAGGATCTGAGCTGCAGTGGCTGGGATGCAGGCACACATTGCCCCCTGCTGCCTCTGCTCCAGGGGCAGGATCCTCCGGAGGAGAAGCAGAGAGCTGAGGCCAGTAATGTCTTAAGTCACTGTAGCTAAATTCACCAGAGGATGTGTCCAAACCCCAAGACAGCTGAGCTAACCTGAGAATAAAATAATTCCTAAGAACCATGGCCAGGTGACTCTTCAGCTCTCCGACATCCCTGTGACTCTTCAATTTCTTTGATGTCTTGGCTGTCTCGATGTATTTGTTCATCTGTTAATCTTGTAGCCTTTCTGCCCACTGAGAAATAAATCTTGTAAGTGCAAAACAGTGTTCAGACACCACAGGGCAAATGTACTCATATGCAGCAGCAGCAGCTCTCAGTTCGTGCCCTGTACCAGAGCAGCCTCCCAGTCCCACACCAGTGCTTTACTGGAGCGTGCAGAGAGCTGGGAAATGGGTGAAAGTCTTCCCATGGTGGGAGGGGATCAAGAGGGACCTTCTCTTTCCATATCTTCCCCTGTGCACAAAGGTCCCCGTAACATCAAACTGTGTTAAATTCATGCTTTGAACGAGCTACCTAGAACCTGTGTGTCCTCTAGATAAGACTGTCCCAAAGTTTTATTCTCTTTTCATATCTAACGAAGTGCCTGAGTTGTCCTCCCTCCTCCACCCAACGAAAACCTACAGGCAGGATAACGGCATCTTACAAACGCTGATGAAAGCTGATGCAATTAGACACATCCTACTCCCTACAGAGCTTCTTGCCTCATGGAGGCACAAATGACGCTCTTGAGCACTTCCCCATAGTCCATGGTGTAACGTGGGACAAGCACTCAACGCTGGGGTTTCGCTGCTGCTCCATAACCCACCCCGCTCCCTGCAGCGCCACGTGGGTTTTTTAAAATTAGCTGAGCTGACCCCCACTCTGTCATCCCACATCACTAGCTCAGAAAGCTGCAACTTTGCTGAGATGCTGAATTAACCAAAACCCCATCACTTTAATGTTAAAAACAACATTTTGAAGCCCAGGGGTTTTTTTTACAACCTTAAAACTATGGAAATGAGTGCAAGTACTGTAACAGCAAAGTGCAGCTCTTCCAGTGATTAGAAACTTGGGCTTGCAGCCCACCTGGTTTTGTACCTGTGCCATGGGTTTGGAGTCTGACTCTTCTCTCTCTTACACATTCGGTACTGGTGTAACTCCACCTGTTTGCATGGGACTCTTGTCCCAGTTTACCCTACTGTAAACGAGGACAGAAAGGTCTTAATAAAATTTCCCTTAGCATTTGAGGGGCATATGATTGTAAGGGATTTAATTTGATTACTTTCTGATATCCTGAATGAATCCCTGAGACACCTGTCTTTACACCAGGAGCTGAAAAATCTATGCAAAGCCAGAGAAAGCAGTTGAGAAGAGGAGTTTATGCTCTAGGGGGTTTGAGTAATGTTTACCGAATACTTTCATTTGAAGCAAGTGTTTAAGAGACACTCTGCTTTTAAACCTAATTCTGTCTTCCAGAGCAGAACCAATTTGGAGACTAATAATGAAAGAAAATGATTTAGCGATGAACAGATAATTTGTTCAAAATCAACATTTGTTTTCCAGTGTGATACTCTGGAGCTTTCATGAGGATTCACATCTCCCGGTCAGGTGTAAGCCCGTACTTACAGCAGTAGGCTGGAAAGGTGGCTGCATGAATATAGATTGTTTCATTATTTGCTCCTGCTCTTGAATTTTCCATCCCAGCAACTGGCACATAAGCCCTTTTTATTGACTACGGGCGCTGCTTATTTTTGCTGTTTGTATTTCCAGGACCAGAGTCTGACCTCTCTCACAGAGCTGGGCAAGGAGGGTAAATTCACCGCAGGGTGAATTCCGCATTCCACAGTTACAGCTTGCTGAATTCAGGGCTGAGATAAGATACTGCCATAAAATTGCTCCTGTCCCACCTACAGTCTCCCAGGAGGTGGATGAAGAGACAGTCTCCTGTCTGGGTGACTGCCCACAACACGGGTACCTCTCCTACGGACCCCAGGGTGTCATGTAAGCCCAAAATTTTAAAAGAAAAGACGCAAGTAACAGGATTTTCAGAACTACCAAAGTACCTAGGTTCCACTTACTACAACGGGTGTTAGGTACTTTTGAAAATCCCATTGAGCACCTAAATGCCATAACAAATCTGACCCTTAATCTCAGTTCTTAGTTCTGCAACAGAGGTACTAGCACTTCCCAACTCCACGGGGAGGACGAGAAGATAAATATATTAGTGGTTGTGAAGTGGTTACATACTGTAATAACTGAGGCCAGGTAAGTACCATAGCCAAAGATAGACGGCTGGCAGATGGATAACTGATCTTTCCAAAGCTGCAATATTAGGTTCTTACCTTCATCAAAAATACTGTTAGTCTTGTTCCTCCCACTGAGCACACTCGGCTGCATATCAGTGTGTGAGATGATGTATGCAGGGGAAGCCTTTCTCCAGCTCACGATGCTTAATGGACAGTGCTAAATGTGCCTCTTAAGCCCTTTTACTCAAACCTATCACCGAAGCATCTCACATTTTACAGAGTGGTGATGGCATGCGTGCATCTCACAGTGAACCCCTCTCCTGCTGTCCCTAGAAATTCTGTGCTCCTGGGAATCAACAAGGGAGCAAGATTTTCAGTGCCATCCCTGCTTTGCTTTGAAAACTTCAGCAATAATTTAAAGGAGGTCAGCATATGAGTTTGTATCGTGGTTTCAGTGAAAGATCGTTACTTACCCAGATTTCTAGTTTTCATTTCCTTCATCATAAACAGTCACATTAATCACTCCAGTACCATGGATTATATTTCCTTCTCGTCCCTCTCCTCACCCCCTCCAGGATAATGCATCTTTTTCCTTACTATTAGGAACAGCCTTTTGAATTTGGGGGGAAGAGAGGATATAACAGATGTGAGGGCAGTACCACCAGCAGCTAGGGGCTGCTGATGTGCTTCCAATAAAGTGGACATAATTCCCTTAAAAGAATAAAGTTTAATGTGAATAGTTCAGGGGGAAAAATATTTGCCCGGGTCCAGTATTGATGCAAGTAGGACTTGCAACTCGTAGCTGCTACCAAAGGCTGCAGCACAGCAGAAGGATGATCCTCAACCCACGAAAGGAGTTAACGTGAACTGGGGACCTATTGCTGCCATTTTTAATTTTTTTTTTAATTACTTTTTTTTTTTTACAAGGAATGGCCCCAAGCTTCAGAATTTCTTGTCTCCAACAGGGGATTTTTCTGTGTGGGGCACAAAGTTTGCTTGCAGTATGGACGTGGAAAGAGTGGTTTACTCTCAGGAGGTGAGGAGCATATGATGCAGCAGTGTGGGAACACAAGCTAATTTAATTTTGCTTAGAAACCTCTGGACTGAGAATAGAGCATGTACTACTGCAGCTGTAGCCCATTATTTCTAATGACTCTAATTATTTCTTATGGTATCCATCTGACCAGCTATAAGATTTCACATTGAGCATAAAATTAGCCAATGTTACCACTGTGCCTGCTTACATCTCATACAATTGGTAAATTATGCTAGCAAGTAAATGTAGAGCTCCATCAATTTGCCGGTAATGAACCAGTATCTCAGGTTGAAATTTGTTTTCAGTTTTAACTCCCTTGTTTCAATGAAATCAATGGGATCACCCATTCGCAGGGACTTACACTTCTGACTCCATTATTTGTGTGTTATCTTATATATATATCTATTCATAGAAGAAAACACAATACTTTTCTCCCTATTAACTGGAAGTTAATTAGCTTTTACTGAATTGCAAAGAAACAATGTTTAGTTTCTAGTTCTAGAATGTTTTTAAACTTTTTTTAATTTGTCTTACCCTTGCTTGTATTGGAACAGAAAAAGTCTGGGAGGAGGAACAACGGGTTGGGTCTGGACTCACCTGGTGAAAACTCCAACTGATCCTAAGTTCAGGCAAAGTCTTGTCATCTCCCAAAGAGCCAAAGGCTCTTCCCTGAGCTCTACTCTTCATCACTAGATTTCCTTCCTACTGGAAGGCGATGCCATTTAATGAGAACAAAATGAGCTAAAATATGCAACAACAGTGAGCCCAATATAAAACAGGGAAGAGCAAAAAAGGGAGCTGGGTACAAATGGGAAAATGCACAATGTCTTTTTCCAAGATACCATGATTTTGACAAACTATGATGTACACGGCACAGCACAAAAGCAGCAAGTACTGAGAGCTCACAAGAGACCATCACTAATAAGAAAAAATGTATCCCTCTTATTTATTGCCTAGCATTGACATAAATCTTGTTTTCAATTACATTTTAATGAAACACACCAATTACTGTTTGAATGGGGACATCTGATTACAGTCTCAATCAACAGAAATAAATCTTGCTTATGGAAGGTTTCCAGGATATTTTCTTTCGGAACATTAATTACAGAAGTAAACAAGGATATATTATTATCATGTCATCCAATTGTAAATCCTGCCTATCGCTGTAAATACTGTTTAGTTTGACAGCGTGGATCACCAGGAGGTTCCCAGTGTTTATGCTGCAAATCTAATAAGTGACAATTCCAGTGCAGCCACACTCTGAAGCAGATTTTTATGGCTGGTGGTCCAAAGCCTCATGTAATTCCTAATATGATCTAGCGGACAATGAAAAAAAATTCTTTCAGCTATCATCCACAAACCATGGTTAATTCCTAAGGAAAATCCAGTTAAACCTGTCAGGAGCACAGGTCTAATGATGCTTTATTGGAAAGTACAGTTTCCTAATTGAGCTAGAGATAAGTCTGGTTCAAATGGCAAGGGGTGCAACAACGTGCTTCTCTGTATTTGGGCAACGCAGACTAAAGAGATTTTGTACAAAGCTGAGTCAAGAGAAAGAGAAAAAGGAATTGAGAAAATAATATGAATTACCCTTGTGCTTGACATTGTTCCTAAGCTTTAATATTTCCTCAGATAGGGAACCTGGTGAACGTGCTGCATGAATAGACCTGTGTGGACTCTGCAAGTGCTGCAGTCCCCGATGGATGACGGAAGGGGCCAGAGTGTGTGGCTGCGGGTACCTGTGTGCTTGCTCCATCCCCCCCTCCTGATGCGCTGCATCCATCCAGTCCTGACCATTTCTCCCTGCTTCAGGTCTGCTCATTCAATCTCAAGCGAATGCCTTACATCTCATTTTACAACTTTCCTTTTCTCTCTCTCTTTTTTTTTATTTTATTTTTTTTTTTTAAATAGAGCTCTTACAGCTGCACTACAAAAAGAAGTACATAATCACAAGAAGCGTAATAAATCTGCGCTGGTTTTCTTAACTTCAGCTTAGTGCCAAACGAAACAGTTTCTGTATTTTTCACCTAGTTTGAGCTGTGGATTCTGTGTTTAGTGAGCTCTTCCTAAGCAGAGTCCATGCTAAAACAATACTCTCCCGACCATATAATGGAAGTATCTCAGTATGTCCTCAGAGACTGCAACTCTGGCAGGAGGGCTGAGTAACAGCAGCTGTTTGAAATCATTACAAAGTAGGTCAAAGCCAGCATTAGGAAGATGCTCAGCAAATATTCAAAGGAGATTTGAGTGGGTCTAGACAAAGGAGGAACAGAGGAGTTTGTAGGTTTGGGACCGGCTTCCAGCACTAAGCAGGTGAGAACCAGCTTCCATTTTCCTCTGAAAAAATTGTCATTCCTCAGCGAGAGGAAAAGTTTGAGCATGCAGATCCTCCCACCACAGCACAAATCCCCTGTTGCCGTCTTCCAGTACACTCTGCACTAGCTGAGGCTTACTCAGAGCACTAAAAAGCAGTAAAACTAGAAAAACGTGGACAAATCAAAATACAATTGTAAATTCTTTGTGCTACCATGCTACAACATGGGAATTGCTGAAGGAGACGTAATTATGCAAAGTTGTCCTAAATGTTTTAGGGTTTGGGGTTTTTTTTTGACTTTTTAAGTATTTTCTGGAATGGTTTACAAAAAGCCAAATATAGTATTTAGAAGATAAAAACGGAGATCAAACAGAAGGTATCAAATTAATCTAGGGAGAAAACTGTAGTGTGTAATACTATTGAGATCTAGTTTCATTATGAACTGGAGAAGTGGTGAAGGGTAAAGACTGTCAAAGAAAAAAGCACGAGATTAATGTTTAACAAAGTGGAGGTATGGCTGAGAAAATTAAAATCATCTGGATAATTAAAAAATTCTGTTGCTTATAAATCAAGGAAGGAAATTATCATAGAAATTGGGAGATAGTAAAAAATGATGTGTGGTAAATACAGATGTGGTTTAAGATGATGTGCTTAAGTGGCCAGGGAAGGGATTCAGGGATGCAAAATGAATTATTCCTATTTTAAGTGTAGAGATGACTGCAACTTCCCTCTCCTCGCCCACTGGGTTGTGAGCAGATTGGTCTTGCTCCGAATCCCTACTGTGCCTGACAGACCCGAGCGGAGCGCTGCCTGCAGAATTACCTCCCTCCTGCTGCGCCCAATCTTTCAGCCTTAATTGATAAGCTGGAACATCCAGAATCGTTACTGTGCCATGTGGTAGGAAACCTCCACCTAACATGGCCTGGCTGTGGCCAGAAGAAGATGCCGAGTGGCCGGGGGCTGCATCCAGCGCAGGCACAGTGCCACCATGCACCGCTGGGCAGAGGTGTCACCAGCTGAGAGCTCGGGCGTGATTAATAAACGACAGCAACTGCAGGTGGGACTGAGAAGATTCAGCCTGTGGAGTACAGCCCTGTATGTTAATGTAATCTCTGCCAGGAACCAGCCATACGAGGCACTATGAAATGCAGAGTCGGCTCTGGCTGGAGGAAAATCAAAGGGCAGACGTCCCCTCTCCTGGCACGATTGGCACCGGGACAGTAAACGACACGGCCACAGCGGAGGCTGAGTAAGAGCTCTAACTAAGCCACAGCGCTGCTACTGATGCCACTAAGCTGGAACTAAAGAGCCTGTAATTATTTTTATTACAAAAATCCTCACCACCAAGTGTCTCTTGTCACGAGTTACGTAGTCTGGGTCAAAACTGGTCAAGTAATGGTCTGGAAATCCCTTTGTGGCTGCGCGCGCTAACCAGAGGGCTGGGGGCTGCAGCACGGCCGTGCCTCTGCTCCCGCCGACCGCAGCGTCTCTGCGTTCTCAGCAAAGTAACTGGCTCTGTAGTCAGACATACCTCATTACTACCTAAACCACCTTGTTTTTTTTTTTTTTTTGGCTTGTCTGTTATGCCTTGGTATGCAACTTACTGCAATAAAATAAACCAAATTGAAACAAAATAAAATCCTCCGCCTGTTGGGTGCATTAATGAGCACGCTCATTTCACACATGGAGAAAAATAATTACTTTTTATGTTACCATAATTGCCTAAACCACAAATGCATTTTTCAGAAATAGAGGTTGGGCTGGTGTAAGTTTCTAATTACAGGTTGAAAGCTTCTAATTAAAAGGCATAAATTGGAAGAAACCCTTTCAACCAGAATTGCAGAAGAGGCTGCTAAGATTGGGTATTATCTTGCCGTACTGTCACCAAGCCAGGGAGGAGAAAAAGAAATAGCAAAGCATCGCAGCTCTTCTTCGGGGCCACTGACACCTCTTGCTACCTACTGTCTAACAAAGTGCTGCCACCAGGAACACGGAGGAGATGAACACATCACAAAGCAGGTCTGTGGGGTCACCGAATTTCATAGCAACCCTGAGCCCCTGGAGCAGGGAGAGGGACAACTACACCACTGTAGCCAAGGCTCAAATGGGATTTTTCCTGAAGTTTATACTGGCTTCTGGATGGCGGCAGGAGGACAAAAGCCACCTGAGTTGGCATAAAACCCAATGGGAAGTTGGGTACCCATGGTACTTGAGTCAGCTAAAATTTGCTAGATTAACCCATAAAATATTTGTTAACACAGACATTATGCAGTGCTCTACTTTGGGGTGACTTTCAGGTGCAGTCAGTGGTGACCAGTGGGTCAGTTTGGGCCAACTCTCCACTACTATCACGGCTTGCTCTTCTGCTCTGCAAGAAGACTGCGCCATACAAAAATTTTACCTTATTCTTCTGTTTTTCTGTTTTCAACTAATCCTGCTGAGCAGACCAGCGTGTCATCACTGACAGAGAAATCACTTTCGTGTGATAACTCAAAGTTCTCAAACGAGAGGATTACTGGCAGGGGTGCGATGCTATGCAAATATTGCAGTCATTGGCGTCAGTAGTTTGCACGCAGTCTTCTATATCAGAACTGCTTTCCGAGGAGAAGAAACGTTGATCTAGACTTCCATTTTTAAATTCTTTTTGAAGTCTATCTGTCATGGGATTTTTACCTGCCGTTTGGTCAGACATAAAGGAAAAGGGTCACGTAGATTAAAATCTCACGTGGATAGCGCAGAGGTTCGGCTTGCAGCGCTTTCCGCGGTGACGATTTACTTTTTCTCTTCTTCAGTGACTTAGTCTATATTTTCTAAAAAGATTGGACTTACTAGTAAATCACTTACAATGAGAAATATAGAGATAACAAAACTAGAAAGGATTTGAAACGGTAGAATATAAAACCTGCTGGAAAAAAAAGGTGTGTCTGTATGCATCACACACTTGGTGGTGATATCCTTTGGAAACATGTACACACTTGCCTAAGTGGATTTGAAGAGCTTATTTAGCATGACAAATTGGCTACAACCTGATGGCCATTTCTGAAAACCCGTTTATAGACCTTCAGACAGTCATACTCCTGTGGCATATCCGTTCATTGTACAGTCAATTTAAAATGATTCCACCAAATTAAATCTTTATTAACAAACTTATTGACTCTGGCTTTGACTTTTTGTCCCTCCTTTTAATTAACTGCAGTAATGAGACAAGCAACACCCAATAAAACTGACCAAACATTTTGTTTAAAACCTGCAGTTTATTTCGAGCAGCTTCACAAAAAATGAAGGCTGAATTGCTATTTGCTAAATGTCAATTTTCACTCTCTGTTGAACCTTTTCTGAAACTTGTCAACCACAAATCTGTAGTCATTTTTCCCCCTCTGATCAGAGCTATACTGGAGCGTATAACCGGTTTTCAGTTACTTTCCATTTTTATGCAGAAGAGGTACCATTTGCTGTCCCCAGTATACTTCACAAAATGGTAAATATGCATAAATTGTAAATCTAAAGGGATACATATACCAAACTTGTGGCCTCTTTCACAGTCACAACCTACACCAGCAATACAGTTGTATGTCTGCATGCGAAACACCACAGGAATGACCCAAACTCCTCCAATCCATCCCGTTATTATGCAGCAATCCTCTTTTCAAATGTGCTGGGCTCCTGCTGAGAGCTGGGGAGATGTTTCACCCTCCAGACCACTCGTTCACAGCCTTGCTCCCTCGTTAGAGGCACAATTCCTATTTCCAGCTGCAATTCCCTGCCCTGCCCCGCTGCCTGGCAGACACAAAGCAGCCTCACGTAACCACAAGTGCACACACGTCCTTCTAGAAGCAACTATGACCATGCACAGAGAAACGGGACTTGGCTCCAGTGAAAAGAAATACCTTTTACATGGTCAAAACCACTGTCAATCATGAAATTTGACCTAATTTTTCCTATATTTATTACTAGTTGCCGAAGCTGGGATTGCAAAGAAGGATCACAAAAGATGCTGTCTAGGTCAGGATACTGCCACTGAACAGGGCGGTAACCAGTGCCTAGTCTGATCTGTGGATAAACCAGCCTGGAAGTCAGCTGCTCATTCCTGTATCAAACCTAGCTGAACTGAAACCTTGCTTTTTACCAAGACAACCAATTTTTAAGAAGCATCCACTGATGTAAGATTCCTCTCCATCCCTCCATTACAGCTGTGCTTCGTAACCTATTTTGACAATTCGGAAAATTTTCCAGTGTACAACTTACAATGTGCAATACAGAATAGAAAAAAGTGAAAACCAAACACATCTCTGAAGAAACACCAAGACAAAGCCAAGGAAGGGACAAGACTGCTGAGGACAGAGACTGAGAGAGGGGCCCAGCGCTCCTCCGTGTGACTGGTTGCCGCTCTGCAACTGAGGAGTTTGGCAGGGCAACGGGAGGGATGGGGGAGTATTTGAAGAAGTTAGTCTCAAAGCTCTTTGATTGTCTAGAACTGAAAATCTTACAGGTATTGGAGATTTCCAAATCGTTTCTTGTGTTCAAATATGCAAAGGAAAATAGGTTGGGAAACGGTACAGAGAAGAAAACAAAGGGATTGCGTGGGTGGGTGGAGGGAGGAATGGAGCAGAGAGAGAAAGATATCGGGAAACAAAAAAGCCCTCCAACTTGCTGAAAAAGAGAGTATAGAGATTTCTCCAGAGGGACTACTTTAATTCTGGGAATAGGATGTTTTGAAAATTCTTTGCATCAATTTATCTTCAGCTAAAAATCAAACTGTTTTCTGTTTATCTTTTGCACATAGTCACTCCTGAGTAAAACATAGGTTTTAAGGTAAGGCTTAGCAAGCTTTCAAGACATACGCTAGATGATATTTTTCTTAACTAAAAGAGAGGCTGAGCCTGGTGGTGGTGATTCACCGTGTGCTGGGGGATGACCATATCGGCATGAACCCACCTCTGTGTAAGGCTGCTACATCCCTGTCCTGCTCCATCTGGAACTGGTGGGAACTGGGAGCTATAAAGCACTGCTGCTCACAGGCGCTTGTCTCGAGAAGCTGCGATCCCATCTCTTGGCTCTGCGCATGCTGTTTGATATGTGCCACTGTGCTATCGCTGGCATCCACGCTGTAGGTTGTGGACCTTGTCTGTTTTAAGGTATAGAAATCTGTTCTCCAGCTCCTTGGGTCAACCACAGCAAAATGAGAAAATGTTCAACATCTCCTGATTTCCGTGAGATTCCTTCCATCTTTCCTTGGGCAAGTCTGCGTTTTGACTGTAATAACCTCCCTTATATGACTTTTTAGCAGATAACAAAGAGACAATTACAGCTGCTAATGGAAGAGGTCAAATGGAGGTGAAATGAAATGGATTAGAAAGAAAATGAACTGATGTCAGAAAAGCCTCTGTACCACTCAGTGGCATAACCACTTCCTAGGACAGGTTTTTAGCTGGGAATTTCATTTCATTTTACTCTATTTTATTTTGATTTTGAAAAGTGAGGCAGGCAGGTAGGAGGACTGGCTTTGTGTTTGAAGCACTGGAATTCAATTTCCATCCCTGTGATGAACTGCATTTGTGACCACGTGCGAGTGCATTCTGCGCTGCCTGGGTTTACTGCAGTATAGCAGCAGTGGAGATGGCTCAGGAGGAGTAATTCTCCCCAACATAGCAAATGATACAGGCGACTGTCTGCCGCGGATTTCTCCTAGTACCCAGGCCAACTCATCTGAAAACTTTCTCATAGCAGACTGCCACCTCCGCTGCAGAGCACGGCCCTGAGTCGTCACCTCCACAAGGAACTTCACCAGATGGTCCTGTGCGGTGGGAACGCCCCCACGTACACAGAGGTAACCCCCTGACGTCTCAAGTACCACCTTTAAAAAAAGTCAGTAGAGTTACCTTGGAAACCTAACATGGGAAAGGAAATTGGACCTCAAAATCAACCTTAATTCTTCCTTTGCATGGCCAAACAAAATAATAATAATGAAGAAACACTGCAAGAGAAAAAAAAAAAAGTGGTTATTTTACTGCCTTTGAAAACAACAACAATCACAGCCGTAAGGTGTAATTTATTTTCCTGGAATTCCTTGCTTTTTCTGAATTGCCTGCACCCTCATGGTATCTCTCAGCAGTCACATTAACACTATATATTGATTGTCTGCTTGGCAGGCAGCAGGAAGGAAAACAAAACAGGCAAGAACTTAAACTCTGTTTGGGTTCCTCCAGTGCACGTGGAGTATGGACAATCCTCTGTGGGTGGCCACCACTGCTAAAACCTTCCCGGTGAAAATTACCAACATGGTCTCCATCTGTGTCAGCACCCAACGCACCACCGAGCCAAGCAGGGCAGAAGTTAGGATAAGCCTCTCCCCTTTTCTTTAGAATGCGGGTGTGTTTCTGTTTTTTTCAAGCAAAAAGCACGTGAGATGTCTTGATTTCTACCATTCAAAGCTGTCACTCTGCCAGGTTTCCAAATGTCACCTGCTTCCCATAGACGGAGAAGTGCTACGTGCCAAGGCTGGCCTGTCACACCCCTAGCACGGGGAACATCAAAAATTCAGCATTCCCTGTAACACCCCCATGTCCCAGCAGCCAGGAGTGGTTAATTCCAGTTCCAGAACAGCAAATCCAGTCCTCACTTTGTGGCCCCAAGGAAATGATGACATTTGTGTCACCTCCACGCACCACGCTGAGGAGCCACGTTCAACACTGGACCTTCCGGTCCAAACCAGTACCACCACCCACTTGTTAACGTTACCCAGTGTCACTGCTGGGGTAAAACGCTGGAATGAGTCAGCCTAACAGATCACTTGTTTTGACACTGAGTATCAAGTCTGTCATACAGAGCTCAGAGAAATCTCTGTATCTGTGTCACAGAAATACAGTAGAAAATTTCCTTCAGAGAAATTTCCTCAGTGGGGAGGAGGCGCTCGAAGCTCCTCTCCCTCCTTTCCAAGATGTGTAAGTAATAGTCTCAACATTAATGACTCACAGATTTTCCCAATGTTTCCTTTCATTTTTCATGATCAGACTTCACGGTTGCCCAGATACGAAAATACAACTTTTCAAGTTGGATCCAAACATTGACCGAGACTTGGCTGCGATTTAGGAAGGTGAAGAACCAACAACCCCAAACCCACGGCAGTACATCAACATGCCGGGGAAGCGTTTAATATTGTGAGCCCAAAGCTTCAAAATGGGAACTTTGGTGTTTTTTGAGCTGCTGCTCTAAAACACATTCTCACGTCCATGCAACATCCCAGCATCCCAGTTTATTGTAGCAGTGGATAGTTGTTTTTCAAAGCAATTTAGAAGTGGATGAGAGGCAATAGGAGTCAACCTGGCTTTTCTCCTGCCTCAGCCCCTGCACTGCTGCACACACCAGAAAGGCAATTTCAGTGTCCCGTGCCTGCTCTCCTTTTGTCTTGTTTGCTCAGGACACGGTAGGTGCAAGGACTCTCTCTTTTGCTGTCTACTCAGCATTATGCACAGTAAGAACTCATTTCACCTACAGCATTTCGGAACTAATCCTATGTAAGAAAATATTAGCCAAACATACTCTGGTTACCCAAACTCAATTAGCTGTGAATTGGAAGGGAAAATATTTAAAATAACAGGACCATTAGGAAAGACTGGAATTTTGTAAAGACGTTTACATGCCTGCTGGCCTGTTTTTAAAATTCCGGTGTTGCATCTTCCTGTGCCCACTGCACGTGAAGGAGGTAACTGGCTCTTATCTTCATGCAGTATCTGCTGCTGGATCTTCTGGCCGAAACGATGTTTGTTCGTACATAACATACCCCATTAATGCTCAAGGGAAGGAACCTATTGCATCCCCGGACTCAATAAAGCACGGACAATGGGACCATGAGTCCCATCACACAGGTCTCTCAATAGAACCTGACTCTGGCTTAAAGAGGAGGGGAGAGGGAGACAGCTGTCTCTTACGAAACTTGGAAATTACAAAAGAATTACTTTTCTGTCCCTCAGATATTATGAAGTTCACTGCAGTTCTTCCCTCCATCTTACTCCAGTGATTCCCACAGCCCTCTTTTATCCTGCGTACTGCTATAGAGCAGGTCACCAGGTTTAAACAACATTTGCTCTTACCCTAAAAACAAACTTTCGCAATTTTTGGTTTATAGGTGACGACAGTAATGGAGCACCCAGGGCAGAACCACTGAAACCACACAATCAAACCAGTATAAACATACTCCGCCACTTCAAAAGAGTTCAAACAACTCCATCCCAGCAGCGTTCATGGTGGAGGAGGTGGGACCTGCCTTCCCGCAGCCTGCAGAGCCGAGCTCCTGCCGGGGGAACGCCTGCCCAGGGCTGCAGGGCACAGCTCTGGCCGCGGGGATGCGGAGTCAAACCAGGGGACAGGTTTTATCCAGAGATGCTGACTACACTCCTAGTACGCTTCCACAGATAACAGCATACAGAGTATCTTTATATCTATAAAAGGTACCTTTTATAAAGCAGCCACATCCTGACAGTCATGCTGCTTTAACTTTACTGCTCTAGTTAGAGGCATGATGTGGGGAGAACTTAAAGAGATATAAC
The DNA here is from genome assembly GCA_013398915.1 of Dromas ardeola. Taxonomy (NCBI): domain Eukaryota; kingdom Metazoa; phylum Chordata; class Aves; order Charadriiformes; family Dromadidae; genus Dromas; species Dromas ardeola. The sequence continues at coordinate 1,071,246 of VYZM01017800.1, read as the reverse complement.
TGGACAGGCCTATTTTAATTGTTCCCACTAGACCTGTGCTCTGTGACCTTGGACATCTACAGAGCCATAAATATGAGCTTTGATTGCTGTTCCCATAGTGACTGGCAGGAAGAACACACTGGAGGGTGGACGAGGACTGCTTCAAGCAGGCAAGCAGCAACTGGAAATGATTAAGTTCAGAAGCTCTGGGGACACTAATGTCACTGCAGGCCAGCCAACCTGGAAGATAAACATTGCTGGGCACTGCGAAAATGATTTTTCTATTTGCTTTCCACTGAGGGAGTGAACTAGGCTATACTATAGGCACTGAGCTTGGCAAACGAGACCAGGAGCTCTTCTGAGGCAAATTTACCAGTTCTTTCTCCTGCTAGAGATGTCAAAGCTACTAGCAGGGACTGTCACGTTTGTGCTGTGCACACTTACTGTTGAGGACCAGGAACACCAGCCCCTGAGCTCAGTTAGACTCGCAGAGCAGGCACAACTGATGCACGGAGAACATATCCACCTGCAGCAACACACAGCGTGGGAGGCCAAATCACCCCATGCAAAGCTGCCAGGCACCCGGGCTGTCCCTCTTCCAGTGCCAAAGCCAGCGCCGTTACCTCCACAGTGCTCTGCATTGTGCACCGAGGGCTGTCACAGGGTTTGGCGTGGAAATGGGAGACCTTTGGCATCCCACTCCAAAAGGGTAAGGACTTGGGGGATGCACTTGGGAAGGGAAATGTGGCTTGTCCTCCTGTGACTGCGGCATCCAGCTCTGGCTCCCACTGTGCTCTGTGCTGTGAGTACAGAAATAGAATCCAAATAGTTCTAAACTCTTCTATTTCAATACAAGAAATGGTAGGGTTTCAGAAAAAACGTAGAGACACACGCTGGTGGCCTGAGTATATATAAAAGCAGCTCAGGAATATTTATATTAGCAGAGTGCACAGCAGGAAAAGCTGAGCTGTGCTAAAGGCAAAGCTGCCGGAGTATTTTTCTGAGTGACTTGCTCAATAGCACGGCGTGGTGTGCTCGCTGGCTGCCCCTCCACATGCTGCTTCATTAACTCCCCAGCAATCAGGGCCTTACACAGCACAGAAGAATGGAATTTACACATGGTCAAATCTAGCATCGCCCATAGATCACTCAAAGTTATAACCCTCAGAAACACCAAAGCCTCACTGTCTCCATGAGTATATTAAGTTTTGGAACAGAAAACAGGCATTTGACCATCCAGGATAAATCAGTAATTATTCAGATGGAAAGTAAGGTGGAATCTACCTGTCTATACACTTTGTACACTGTCCAGTGTCTCTAATTCACATATATTAAACTCTTCAGACTTTGTTATCATGGTAACTTTAATGCCAAAAGAGAACAGATAAGCCAATAAAAGAAGAAGTACAAGGCATCACTTCTCCCTTACTACATATAGCACTTTTTCATATATGCATAGGTCGATTAAAAAAAACCATGGTAATTCTGACATGTTTTGAAGTCAAGATTACATGGTCTTTTAAGAGAAGTTTAGCAGCATGCCACAGGAAGACACCGTATTATTCTCACACAATAACTGATCATCCCAGTCTCTGTGCCTCCAGCCCTCCACTGAAAGTAGATCTCCTCATTTTTCAAGTAGTTGAGTCAGATTTGCAAAGTCTGCACATTCTTATAGTGACCACAAGCACTTAAAGCGCCAGCTTTTTTTTTTCCCCTAAGTTTAGTTCCTCTTTTTATTTTTTTTTTTAACCAAGTAGAAAATGCCAGAATTGTCCAACATTCTTTTTTAAAATGACCAACTCATGGCCCCTGGTATTTATATGGTAGCGACCATCATACTCTGAAAAAATCAAGCATTATAAAAGATGAATCTCTCAGGTGCTCAAATGTCTTAAGTTACTTTTGGAAATATTGACTAATAATAATTATTGCCTGCTCTGCTTCACTGTCAATCTCTCTTTGAGAAAGCGCAGCTCTTGAACTGTAGAAAATGACACTTCCAGGAAAAAAAATTCGCATTTTTCTGACTGCAGCAAACCATATGGAGAGTGGCTGATGCGCCCTGATGGATAACACATATACTAGCAGCTTCCCAGAATACTTACCTCTGAAAAGAAGGAAGCTCTGCAGAAGTGGCCTGGATAGCTCCATAAACCAATGCCATTAATTCCTGACAGTTATTAAAAATTAAGGGATAGTCAATTTTAAGGATCGGTACTACCAACGTCTTGCAATCGTTCTTTCAAGAGAGCCATAATCTCCTTTTGGGGAGCAAGAGAACCATCATATGTAAGTATTCACTGGCTCTGCTGAAATTTCAGCCTAGCTCTTGAATGCTAATTTTGATATTCACGGAATCATGGAATCACAGAATTTCAGAGTCGGAAGGGACCTCTAGAGATCATCGAGCCCAACTCCCCTGCTAAAGCAGGATTGCCTAGAGCACATTACTCAGGACTGCATCCAGACGGGTCTTGAAAGTCTCCAGAGAAGGGGACTCCACAGCCTCCCTGGGCAGCCTGTTCCAGCGCTCTGTCACCCTCACCGTAAAGAAGTTTTTACTCATATTTGATCGCAACTTCCTGTGTTCCAGCTTGTGCCCGTTACCCCTTGTCCTGTTACCGGGAACCACTGAAAAGAGCCTGGCTCCATCCTCCTTAAACCCACCCTTTAGATACTTGTAAACTTAGATACTTGATTCATAAGGTCTCCCCTCAGCCTTCTCTTCTCCAGGCTAAAGAGTCCCAGCTCTCTCAGCCTTTCCTCGTAAGGGAGATGCTCTAATCCCTCAGTCATCTTTGTTGCCCTACGCTGGACTCTCTCCAGTAGTTCCCTGCCTCTCTTGAACTGGGGAGCCCAGAACTGGACACAGTATTCCAGTTATGGCCTCACCAGCGCAGAGTAGAGGGGGAGAATGACCTCCCTTGACCTGCTGGCCACACTCTTCCCTATGCAGCCCAGAATTCCGTTGGCCTTCTTCGCCAATCGCTCTAAGTAAAAGCACAGCCAAAGATGTCGCTTTTGTTTATATCATGTTTTTTCCCCTGAAAATTCAAACCAAAAAAAAAGCATTTCATTTGTTGTAGAATCATTCAGTCCCACTGGCAGGTCAGCCAGTGCAGTAACCTACCACAGCCTGGACTAGGAAAGCCAGACACTGAGGAAATTGTAGGTGCTTTGCTTCACTTAGACACAGAGAACTGGCATCTAGCTAGAGGAAAGCTTCCTCAAAGAGATGATTCTGAACCCAACACTAGCTTTGGTATTGCACAGACATTCTGACATACTGCGTCAGTCAAACACTGTTAATGCGTATCTGAGCACCGTTGCCTGCAGAACTCCCATTGCATTGACACCGATTCCCCTTTCAAGTCACATCAGTTCACAAGGTATGATGCAACATCATTGAAAATGTGCATGTATTTATTAGAGGTTACAGCATATAATATGCAGGCACCTTGAAATATATTTCAGACTGTGACGGCAGGCAGAGCCACTGAATATATGTCAGAGGTTTATGATGAACTCTAAAGTGTCTTCATTTAACAACTGAGAACCCATAAAATCAACACATTTAGTGGGTGGTTTAGAAAATTTGTCACATGCGAAGCAGGAAAGAGCAGGAAAGGACTAGGAGAGACTTAGTGTGCCATTTTCCACTCTCTTTAGCAGTATTGTCCTTGATGTTTTCAGTGAGACTTCACGGGAACTTTTTTTTGAACAAAGGCAAAGCATTGCCTACAGGATTTAGCCTATTCATACTAACACCAAAACCGCATCGGTACTCCCACATTACCAAAGTTCCTGTACTTCAAAAAGCATTAGTGAATTAAGCCATGCAGTATGCTGTACACCTAAAGGTTTAGATTTGGCGAGGAGCAGAAATGCATTGCCCAAATCTCCCGGCACCGTACGGTCAGGACTGGTTTTTCCACTGTGCTCCCAGCTCAGTTGCCTCCGCCCTGTGGGAACAGGAATTGATTATCTGGTACTGAGGGGCTGGGAGGCTTTACATAGAAAGGAATAGCAATTATAAAGGACTTAATTTTTGTACCTTAAAAGGCTCTGTCAGAAATGTCATTTCTAATTAATTAGAAGTGTACAAACAAGAAAAAAGCATGTTAAAGTCAAGCAGTTTTTAATCCAGGGAACTCTGGGTTTCAACCGCTGGCTGAAAGCTCAGGACCTTTTTACAAGTTTCTCTGTGATTTCCAGGTGATCCTTCTGGCAGCACTTGAGTTTCCAAAGTGAAATTATTCAGGTTTATAAAAAAGCTTCCATCTTTAGACACAGCTCCTCAGCTGATTCTTGTAAGATATCCTGTTTTTCTAAAGAGACTTTTAGTGCAATTTGGATTTATTACAAACCATTTCACATGCACACACTTTCAATCATACCTTGTGGGTCATAAGAGAGAGAATTTAATTTCAGAAATTTTAGGAAGCAATAATAATCTTTAACCTCTCGCATTGCACAAGAAGATACTGCATATTTCCTATCAAAATGAACAGCTCTAATAACCTTCCATTCATATCCATTTATATTTATTACTCCTTCATTACAGTTAAGACACCAAATCCTTAATAAAAAAAATTAAATTGACATTTTACTTTACTTCTTTCTCTGTCTTTTAAAATGTTAATACTTAAGGAAGTGGACAGGACATGACATATTTTTATCACTGCCACACAGTTCAGCACTAGCAGCATAAACCCTTTGTGTCTTGCTTTTTGCCCTTATTACATCAAATATAAGCAGATTTTCAGTGAGTTCACTGGCAGGGAACATCTCCTTACAGCAGCACATCCCCTCATTATCCAGCCCTCTCAGCTGTTCTCAAACTCACCAGGAGGCCATTTCCCCTCTGCTTTACAACCTCTTTTATGATCCTTGATGGCCTAAGTTTGGGGTTTTTTTTGGTTTATTTTTTTGCTTGATTCCCCCGTGTCACTTTATGACACGTCCTCAGCCAGCCTTCCCACAACCGTCCTTAATGACATGAAACCAGGCAAAGAGGGAGAGAATGTGTTTTTCTCTTTGTGTTGTGAAAAGAAAGAGACAACTCATGAACTGAGGAACCGAAGTCAACTCAACACGAGAAACAGAGAATTGCAGCTGAGTTTCAGCTGGCAAAAGAGCTGCCAGGAGGGTCCCAAGAGCCCGACACCCATCCGTGTCAGCCTAACACGGGGGGGGAAGCTCCTCTCCTTCTGCAGCCCCACACCATGGGAGATTTGTTCCTCCTCTCTAGAGAACCAAGCTGTATTTCTCGATGTGCCTTTTCAGGCTTCCTTGGAGCCGCTCACCTGCTTTTTGCCTATTACTGGGTTAAAATCACATTTCTGCTTCCTCATCTTCTGCATGGCCCCGAAGCCACAGGACACTGTGTGAAACACACGCTTATAAGTTTGGCTTCTTCTGTCCAAGGACACAATGTCCTTGTGCAGCTGAAACATGGCATTATTTCACTTGCCAGCAAAGCCCTGTGTATGCACTGAGGTACGTATTTATAGCAGCCACCTCTGCTAATAGATGACATGGTGGCTGCCACTTTGCCTTTCAAACCAGCAATACTCCACCTCTAATGCGGTACTTTCACATGTTTGGCTTCAAAAAACTGCTGCTTTTTCAGTGAGTCACTCCAGTGCCAACTCAGCTGTGAACCAGAGCAGGGGACGGGCAACTTCAGAAGTGTCAGCAGAATCTGGAAATGAGGTGGTGAAGTCCCCGGCCTCTTAACGTTACTAAGATGGAGAAGAGAAAGAGGAACCGCCTGCCAGCTTCTGCATTTCCATTTCCTCCCTTCATGGAACATGAGCGAGCACAAGGTGCAAGATGGGTCACCGACCATCCCCAGTCCCCAGAAAGCGCACGGCAGCACGCAGCGAATGCTCACCCACTAATAATATATTATTATCCTTCTAAATGAAGTAGAGACCAGAGGAGCAACTATGGGTTGCGCGGGGGTTGGTCCCCAAAGAGGGACACAGGTTTGACTGCCGAGTCATATTTATCATAGAACGGTTCGGGTTGGAAGGGACCTTAAAGATCACCTAGTTCCCACCCCCCTGCCCTGGGCAGGGACACCTCCCACTAGACCAGGCTGCTCAAAGCCCCATCCAGCCTGGCCTTGAACACCTCCAGGGATGTATTTAGAAAGGTGTTCTCATTAGCCATGTGCTGCCTCCGCATGGAGAGGCAGAGCTGAGTCCAAACACCATTCGAGAGCAGGGAGTGACATTCCCTTAGTATGAACTCAGCAACACTATTTGGTCAGAAATTATTACTATTCAAAACAGCCAGAGGTGCCACAATAACCCACAGGATAAATCCATACTGCAAAATACACATGAGGAGTAGAGCAGCAGCAGCCACCGCAGATTAAAAAGATAAAATCAATTCAAGTCATGAGGAAACGACACAGCTACTCCCATTTGGCCTAGAGAAAACAACTGTATTCCACAGGAAACATAAATTCAGAATAAGGATTCTGTAGGCACAGTGCATGTTTATGATTTCTCTTAGTAAATATACAAAGTGCTGCTTTCAAAAGAAAGGATCCCATTACAGCTATGGACGCATTTTTCTCCTCTCTTTAATAGGGTTATGCAACAGCTATTGATTCCCGACTATGGTCTGAAGTACAATTAGTGTATTTTAAGTGTCCTTTTTAATCACAGTGGACTTCTATAGCTCAAAGTACCTCGCTCGCACTAAATAATAAGTAGTATTGCCTTGATACAGCCAAACCCTCTGGCATCAGCAGACGGCAGTAGGAAACAAAACCCCCAGGAAACTCCTCACTTGGGCAGAGAAGCGTCTCAACTGTCCTTCCCTATTTTGTACCAAGTTCATGAGAAGTCTGTGTTAAACGCTCGGTTTTAAGGAAGCTGGTTCGTTATCTGCTGCTCTTCAGCAGGTGAAACCCCAGCTGTGGCTCCCGTGCTGGGCTGTGCCCGGCTGCGGCGCGGGAGCTCCCAGGCTCGCCTGCCAAGCCTTCGCAGGGAGACGGTCCTTCTTTAAAAGTACGTACCAAGTGCTGAGTAAGGCAGAGATTTTTATTTTACCCGCTTTGCTCTTCACTTTGGGTTTTAGAAATGCTTCATACATAGCTGGAGAGAAGTATAAAGGGATAGAGAGAAATATTAAAGCAAGCCATGTATTTTTCTACCCAAAGGCAAACATAGTGCTCAGTGGATTACATTCCTCTCATTTCTTTAAGATAAGAACAGTATTCAAAGGAAAATCTCCTTCTCTTCTGAGCTATTCAGTCATTTTGAACACGATTACATCCTAAATATCACAGTATTTGCGAAGGATTGGGATCACAGTGATAGGTGGGGTAAGGTGCTTTCCTTGACACCTTTCTATTTACTTCTGTATTTCATGCTCAATATCCTCCGTACAAATAGCTTTATCTCAAGTACAAATGTTATGATAAAACAATAGCTTTTGAGTGTCTCACAGAGCATTACAAATGCCGCATCCCAGACCAGCACACCAACTGATTCGTGGCGCAGCATCTCCCGGCTGCCCCACGTAACAGCAGCACTAGCCAGGCGCTGCTGCAAGGCAAACGAACACCTTGCCCAACTTGCACTGAAAGAAATGCTGGTTAGCCTGCCCTTCTCTCTGGGCAGTTGCCTAATGATTGCTTTTAGGACACTTACGGCTGCAGTTAGTCAATAACCTGCAGAACCTATTAGAGTTGACACCCCAAAAAATGGTCCCTAGAGCCTGCAGGCCAGGTATTCCTCCCAGGGCACAAGCAGTAAGGTATGTCACCCAAGAACATGGCAGCTCTCCTTAATCATTATCAAAATGTAAATGAAAGACAGCATTCTCTATAAACATCTGCATTCTAGAGGCTAAAGGGTATTTTTATCATTTTCTGTAAGACCTTTCAAAAAATACCGCCTCAGGGAGCAGACTAACGTACTACACAGATACATCATGTTAGATGTGTCACCACATCCTTTTAATCAGTGCATAGTCAATATTCTGTAATGTATGAATAACTAATTAGTTTCGCAACTTATTTCCACAGATGTCATTGCAAAATCTATCTCAGGAATGTCACCTGCACTTGAGAGAAGGACAAGCATTGTAATTAAGTATTAAGGCATTTCACCAGTGTTAGTCTGCCATGGAGTATGAAATGGCTATAATTCACATTTTTAAGACCTTGCATTTATTAGCATCTATTTTCTACTCAAGGTTAGCGGTGTGCTGCGCAGAGAGTTAAAAAAAGCAAAAAAAGCTCACATTTTTGTTATTCAAATGGATATACGTGCATGTCTGACTGTACAGATCGGTCACACCGATAGGGTTTCTCTCAAGTCCCAGAGGACTTCTGGCTCATACACCTTTGTGAGCGGCACTCGAAGGTTAGATGAATGCTCTGATTATGGAGCAAGCGACATTCTGCTGTTGAAAGCTAATGACAATCCTGGGCGCAACGCACCTAGGCAGGATACAGATCTTGTGTACAAGAAAGATACTCAATCTGAGATAATAGCCAGGATTGATGATTAATATCTCCCAGAAAAAGGCTTTGTTTGCATTAGGAAACCCGTACAGAATAAATGCAGGGAGAGAATAATGAACCAGGCCGTTGTATTTTATTCAGGGCCCAGGAAAAGTTAAACTGGTCTCTGTCTGGAGCCACTGCTCCAGTTGCAATTATGCTGCTTAATTATATGCAGAAGAGGAGGACTCTTGTGTATTCTCCCACCAACCACCAAATGTGAGGGACATTTCCACTGCTCTCTCTCCCATAGGCTATGCCATTGATGGTTGGACGAGATGATCTGCTGGCTGGACTAGATGATCTGATGGTTGGACTAGATGATCTGAAAGGTCCCTTCCAACCTAGACAATTCTATGATTTGTCAGTAGTTTCATTTAGAAATCTGCCCCCTTACCTCCCTATTGCCACTCCTGTTTTCACTTGAAGTGCCACATAGCTCTCGCACCCACACATTCCAGCAGCACAGGGGACACGAGGGCATCTGGGAAGAGCCACGCATCCCACTGCAGGCTGCTCAACCACAAATTCCCACTGCTTTGTCTTTTTTCCCTAGCTTGAGCCTATCTCATTTTTCACTTCAGCAGTATACTGCGTTCCAAACACCATCATGCCAAGCTCCTCTTCCTGCCAAGCCTGCTTTCACCGTCCATTAGCCCTCTTTGACAAGGATCTGCCTGTCTATGGACAGATGCTATTAGCAGCACTGTGAACAGGGCAGGGCCATGATTTATCCAGCCGGGATAAATCAGCAAAGCTCTGTCAACGCTTCTGCCATTTCCCAGGCATGTGCCTCCTGAGCATCTCACCCAAATCTGGGCCTCACCTGCTAAAAACAGGGAAGGAAAGGGCACCAGGAGCTAAATCCCCCCTTTCTGGTGCTGGGTGTGAAAGAGATGAAGGCCATTAAGAGAAGATTTGCTGGGGTAAAGAAAGGGAACAGCAACCTCCCCCCCCCGCCCCCTTTTTGCAATATAAATACTTTAACAGATGGAAAGCCCCAGCAATGAATTGCCTCCTTAACTCCAAGCCTGATATCCAATGGTGTAAATAGATCTTAATACACTGCCCACAAGAAGCCTATGGAAAGACTGCCTTCGATTTGGGAGGGCCGTGGCTTGTCTTCTATCATAGATGAACAGACAGCAGCTTTGAAGGGATGTCAACAGGAGGAAAGGCTAAAACAAAGTAGCTGTGGCTGTGAAATCAGTGTGAATTCTGCTCTGAGAAAGTTTCATCCAACAGCAAGCACTTCAGGAAGCCTTAGCTGTCATGGGAAAATTCTTAGGTCAGATGTGGTCTCCTAGATTAGAAAATGGAGAGTGATGAAGACCTCTGTCATTAAAAAGAAACTCATCAAAGTCCACTTAAATTAGCCTGAAGTTCAGAAAGCAGGAACCTGTTATCTCATTTTAGTTGCACGCTAATAGTATGTATTGACTTCCGTGGAGATAGTCATATAAATCCAACCCATCTCTGTCATATGAAAATAGTTATATTTGTTACAAGTGGAAAGCAAAGCTCATCCCAAGGCAAAAGTCTGCTGTCTTTTAAACTGGTAGAATTAACAGAATTATTGGGATTGCACTGGTATAACAGAGAAAAGAACTGCATCCTTTCTGGTAAATCAATCAGAAAATAACACCAGCTAGATACAAGGCCACACTGGCCTTTTTCCCCTCGCTGATACCTCACAGGAATCCCCAGGCGTTAGCTGTAAACTAAACCGTGTTTCAGTATCACACACTAGTCTTTATAAACGACTTCCATTTCCCACCAATTACTTCCTCTTTCATACCATTCATTTTTTGCGTTTCCTCTAATCTTTATTCTCTTAATCTTTATTAATGTAATGGGTTTTAGACAGAAACATTATTTGTGTTTGTACTTATTGAAAATGCCTCTGCTGCCTTGCGAAACACAGCTGAGAGAAACCTCAGTTCGGTAAGAATTATTGTTTTGCAAAACGAGTATTGTTACATTAGCCGAGCACTGTATTTAAATTGCTTTTTGTTACAATAGGTCTCACTTGGACTATTTGGATAGTTCAGTACAGTACATGGTAAGGTAGAATTGCACTAATAAAATCAAGCTGCAAGTACATTTCATCTGCCATTTGGTACTTTCAGTGCTTCATAATTAACTTTGGTCAAAAATTACCCTTTCAAGCCCAAGGGATTAATTCTCCCTTAACTATATTTGTGCATTACAGGAAAAAACAGTCATCCCTTGGTTTCCTGGTCTTGGATGAGCAGTTTACTGCATTTTTAACCTATAATAACTGTGGATGAATTCCAGGTGCGTGCTTGCCCCTCATGGAGTGCATTTCATGCTGTCTGATTCCTTTTCATTTAACTCTGGGAGCAGAAATGCCCTAATCCAGGCTTCCACACTCCGGGTGCCCCTGCCCAGCATGACCTGGACACTGGGGAGCTCCTTACGCTCGCTCTGAGCCCAGGGACCGGGATGGATGCTATAACACAGTGCCCATCAGGCACACACCCTCCCAGCTTCCAGAACATAGCAATTTTACAACATCCCCCTGATATTTTTTTCTTATATTGGATCACCCAGTTTTTAATCCCCTCCCCTCAAATTATTTCCCTTCTTCCCTACTCATTGGCTAGTCTAGCCTTTATCCCTCACCTCGGAAGACTGCTGATCTTGTGTTTGTCGGACAACTTCTGTTAGCCTCCTTGGCACATATTTGCCTTTTGGAAGAAGATAAATAGAGAAAGGGAAGTAATTCCTGCCAGTGTCAAGGAGATGCTCTCAAGACAGGCTCTTGCCAAGTTACTTGGGTGCTGCTAAAATAATCCAGTGAGAAAAGATCATCTTGAATTCAACTGTTATCCATAGGCAACCACATTTCCTTATGTCAAAGACACCAGCCTGCATTAAAAAGAGTCAGTGCAGATGAGTACAAATATTTCAATGTCCAAACAAATCTCTCAAGTCCTCCCCCTAAACTATTTTGGGATGATACCGGATGGCAATGTTAAATATTCCATGAATTTGAAAATAATTTGAATTTGTTTGCTTTCCTTTTTACAGTTTTTGATCAGTTTAGAACACAATAAACAACTACCGAAACTTTCAAGAGTCTAAAATCACTTTAAAGAAGTAAAAACATTGCATTGTTCACAGAAATACATCAAATAGTCTTTCAACCATCCACAGTTCTTAAGTCATTATTAAAGAATATTCTACACCTCAAATAGGAAACGTGAACTGTTAATAAAATCCTGCGCTAAACAAGACATTTATGAGCTCTGGCTTTTCTACTACAACTGATACTGGGCTGAACAGGATTCTTGTTTTAGGACACATGAGTTTCTCTGCAACATGGAAGAGCACCTCCTGAGAAGACTCAGCAGCAAAGTCCACACCTGGCTCAAAGGAGCACCAAACCAATTTTTGCAGCCCTGTGGCTCTCTGATGGGCTTAGCTTGTGCGGAAAAAGCTCTGCACATATTGCCACCTGAATTTCCTCAATCTAAATAACTGCAGACAAAAGTGTTTTAAAAAGGGCACTCAGAAAAGAGGACCACCCCTTGCCTGTTCTCCAGGACGGTGACCACCTTGTAGAGCAGCCAGTTACAAATAAATGAATTAGGCTACATGAACCAAAGACCATTTGTCAGCTAAACGGGGACAGAAAGTCTGTTGCGAATGTGTGCGCCACCACTCAAAGTCAGTCAGCCTTTGTGACACATGGGCATGACTGGAGGCCTTTGGGAGATGGGAGGAAAAGAAGGAAAGAAATAGAGATGACTGGCATGATGGCGTACTGCCTATCTTGCAGGGGAAATCAGTCTGTCTGGCGAGGAGGGGAGGAAGGGAAAGAAGACATACAGATGGTCTGACTCCCAGTGGTGACAGGAGCAGTTGGTCTCCTCTTTCTGGTAGCAACAGTTGCTGTCACCTTATTTTGAAGTCTCCTAAAGAAGAAGTGGGAGTCAGTATGGTACTGAAAAGAGCAAATGGATAAATCACGTAACTAATGGTAACCATTTGGTCTAGGAAGACTGATGGAGGTTGGCAGTGTCTGGCGACAGCCTGCAATAGCTGAATGTGCACTTTCCCACCCTGAGAACTTCAGTCTAAGGGGGAAAGAAAGTTTGCACTATTTAATAAAAAAAAAAGGGTCTTTTAGAGTCAAACCGGCTACTGAGTGCACGTTTACAATGCTGCTTTCCTAGCAGTGTATGACAGCTTGGGACTCACAGGCTGCCATCTCGTTCAGTCCCCTTTCACTGCAGCATCTTTTTAAACAGGCCAAAAGGACACCTTATGCACACACATTGCTATCAAAATATGAAGGTGCCAAAAAATGTCCCCCCAGAGTAAGATTATTTCCTCTGTGAACTCTGTACTGCACCCAAAAGGCACCATTTTACCTAAGAAACAGCCAGCGCTCCAACATATAGACAGAGAAATGGATGGTTCTCGGTTTGGGGAGGAATAGAGCATTTGCTCTTGGGAAATCTTGCTTTCTCAAAACAGTGCTACCGTTGCCTCTTTTCTTCTCAGAGTGGTGGAAAAAACCTTTATTTTTGCCAAGATAAAATTTTCAGAAGCACACAAAATGTTTTAGAACCCTATGGGACCTTTTTTCCCAAAGTAAGTACTATCCAATGGTTACCCCTTAAAAAAAGAAAAAGAAAAAAAACCCACCAGATTTTTACAGGATTTTTTTCACCCGGTCCATTGATTTCAAAGAAAAGTCAGTTATCTAACAGCTCTCTACATAAAACAAGTGAAATAACAACATGAATTTAAAGCAGATCAAATATACCGAATCAACCCCTCACATGGATACCGCCATTAATTCATTTCAGTTTCATTTAGCTTAATTCTCTTCGGAACAGAAGCATACTCAATGCGATTACGGCCATTTTAATTCACATTTTTCCCCTCTAATATGACACCCTACACTTATTTGGATTAAATTCCCCTCCCATGTTTAGAAAAGTCCTAAGTAACCACAAACTTGGACCTAAACCTTGCATTTGTCTTGCATTACTGAAAATGGAACCTGGGTTTGTAAGTTATTTTGATGCTGTTGGATAATTTAACCATGATCTTGATTTTTTTTTTTTTTTTTCTTCTGAAAGTGTCAGTGAAAACGGGCTGTGTCAGGAATCCTTTCTCACCTGACCCTCACCTACAAATCCAGCCACCCTGCTGACTGCTCCATTTGTTTGCTCTGCTGAAGAAACGGAAGGTGCGTGTGCTCTGCACCACCGCTCCCTGCCCTCCTGGGCCTCCTTCCACCACAGCAGACCCTGGAGCTGCCCTGGCAGCTGCACGTCAAGCTGAGCAAAGATCCCGTTTCCTCTTTTTTTTTAAAGGAAGTATACCAAGATTGTGAAAACCACAAGGCAGGGTTAAAGTCACTGCATGGAGAAAGAGAACTTTCACAACAAACCGAATCGCACCATCACTGCACTTGTTGGTTGACATATGATCCCCAGAGAGCAAAATGGGAACAATTAGAGTGTTTCCAGAGAGAAACCGACAGTTAGAGATAGACCCAAGCGAAGGCAGCCAGGATATTCTTCATCTTCCATGGTGATCTAGCGAGGCCGTAACTATCCCCAGTATCAGAGCAGAGAGAGTTAATGAGAGGTCCTCTCCCACCTCAGTGCATCCGCAGTAAATCTGCAGCACTCCTGCACAACTTCAGCTGCGCGCAGACTGCTTCATCCCCAGCAGTTTCCAGGAAAGGAGAGTTTGCAACCCAAGACCTAAGGACAAGATGTCCTTCTGGAGTTTTTTTTTGCCTCTTCTCTAACTCTCTTTTGCTAAGGAAGGATAATTAGAGCATTGATGGCAAACCCCTACAGCCCTCTTGGTCAGAAGATATCAGGAGATTCAGTCAATAATTTATTAGGCCATATGATTAGTCTCTTTTCAGAGACTAGTCATCCAAACTAACCTGTAGTGCCATACTTTTTCTTTTTTTTTTTTTTTTTTTCAATAAATATAATGCCCCGCATTAGCTTGAGGGCAAAGCTGGTTCTCTGGAACTGTGCTGTTTATTTCCTCCTGATATATTGCTGTCAGCAAGCGGCATCTCTGCGAGTGTCAGCAGTTACATGCATGCACAGCTAGACCCTGTGTAGATCAGGGAGGGTTTGCATTTCTGCAAGACTGATAATGCCGGAGAGCATTATCCTTTTGCCTGCTGTTACTCCCTATGATTCAGCATGGACTCCTGTAACTCTCTGCACAACCAGAAAAAGATTTCTCTATTTTTTAACAAATACTGAGCCCAGGGTATGCAGAGCATGTTGCGGAGGAGAAACGATGCTCTCATGACCCATGATTGCCTTTAGCTTGGTCGCATTACATGTAAACATGGCAGGTCCCTTCTCTTCCATGGCATCCTCTCGGTGATGCCTTCCAAAGTGAATCCCCAAGCTCTTATGCAAAAGCAGAAATGATGCCCAGCAGAACGCACAACTCCAACAAGGTGCCACTGAGTTACCGTTAAACCATATTCCAAAGTTTACCTTAGTTCCTTGAAGGGGTCTGCCCTGACATTGGGAGTTTCTATAGATTTAGGGAACACTGTGCCTTCTGCTCCTGAAATCACAAAACAAAACAGAAGACAAATTGTAAACATTATAAGCTGTTATCAGGGGAGTGATTGTCAAATCATACCTAGGTGCAATTTAACCCGTCGCCTGACCCCATTCCTCTCTTGCACACATCCCTTCTGTCCCCAGGAAAAGCCAGACCTTGATCATCTGAAATTGGTTGCCTTGATTACAGCGGGGATTTGCCTGTAAACTGCGCTTCTGGCTGTAAAAGCAGCTGCTTGCACCCCGACTGTGGGAAGAGTTTGCTGACCCAACTGATGCAGGGAGCTTGAAAAAGACACCTCCTTGGTAACCAGGCATCTAATCCAGCTACGATCCTCATTAATGAACCTGAATGCATGTCATGACATTACTTCTTTTGCTGGGCTCTGAGAGATACTGAAAGGAGAAACCCAAATTTTGGCTCGATCACTGCAAACGCCTCCAGTCAGGCTGTGCACTTGCCTGAGGAAGAGGCAGGAACGATGAAACGCCTGATGAAACGCAGCACAAACCGGCAGCAGACTCTGATCTAGTCCCAGCCTGGCTGCTACCTCGATGTGTGACCCAGAAGTCATTTAACTTCTGCTCGTTTCCCCTTCTCTTAGAAATGGTAGGGAAGGCAGCACTATCCCCACTTGCTGACTGTTTTTAGATCGTGAGCTGTCAACTGCTAGGTAATATGAATAGCTTTCCTAAGCTTCTGGACACTGCAATCCTCAAACCTCTTCCATGGCCACCTGCATAGCCCAGGTTGGGTCATTTCACCCAGCCATCCCTGCATCGGGTCTGTGTTTTGTGACCGAGCCATGCTGTGTCTCTAGAAAGATGTGCTCTCTCCATATCATTGTTTTAAGCCAAAGGCAGCCCATGCCATCCTCTGGAAAGCCTTTCCAGTAATTATTCTAATCTGAAAATGTGCATCTAATCTGAACTGGTCTCACTTCAGCTTTCAGCCACTAAATCTTCTCGTGCCAGCCAATGGGCCCTGCATAAGCAGACCCTCCACCTTCTGTAGGTAGTTACTGACGGTGACCCAACCACCACAACCTTCTCTGATTTGCTAAAAAGTTACGGCTTTCTGAGTCTTTCACTGTGAAGCAGATTTTCTGGACTTCTCATTGCTCTTTTCTGAACCCATCCCACTTTTAAAATACTCTGTTGGGACACAGGGGCACCCAAGTCTGCCACTGATGCTCTATGCCGCAGAACGTCACGTTCTTGGTCCTATTGATACTTCCAATTAAAACATAGCTAAGAATGGTACTAACTGCCTTACACACCGCAGTGCACTAGAAATTCATGTTCGTGTTCTCTAATACATAGCTGCCTACCTAGTGAGCAAGTATGACCTGTATTCTTAAATTTAGACCTGTGGTTTTGTGTTCAGAGGCACTGTGAATAATTAGTCATTCATTACCTGTAATCATCACAGCAATTTCAGTGTCAGCATGCAAACGGCACCAGTGGAATTTTTTTTACTTCCTTAATTTTTTCTTTGATAAAGCTATTGGTGCAAACCACAGATCCTGATGAGACCTTTTACGTATACTGTTTGAGATTTCTCTTAACACCTGCTATTGTAATTGTTACCTACGTGCAGTCTGGAAGTCACCACTATAGAATAAAAAATGTTCTGAGATGATGCAAAACATGTTAATACAACATCCTTCTGTAACTTCTGCTATAAGTGAGAAACACCTGTGGCTTCAATAAGACTGCACTTTCTTTGCACTGAAATGAATTAAGTAAGCTGCCCCACTGTGTTAAAGAAAAAAAAAAACAAAACAGACTGAAAACAGGCACTCTAACATTTATAAAAAAGCCCAACTCCTTTTTAACTTAGAGAAAACCAAAATAAGCTCAAAAATGATAAAAGCAGTCTAAAGTTTGAAGCTTTATACTTGGGAATTGAAATTTATCCTATGGCACAGTACAGATATTTAGCTCTTAACTTTACTATAAGCCTTCATCGTCACAACTTGTCAAAAGCAGCTGTAACTTGCCAGCCATGAAGGTTATTATTATCAGATCTGTCCTCTCTCAACAGTTTCCAAATGATTTAAGTCTCTGCTTATCCACACAATTGCTTCGGCTATTAGCTTTGCAATGAAACTTAGCAAGAGATGCAGCCTGCACACATCTGCATAATAAAGTAACGATTTTTGAGGGGAGGAAGAGGAGGAAGTGTAGCTGGAGAGGTGCACATAGATATTCTTGTATTCTTTCCACCTGCATTGCTTACATGGTGGCTTTATGCTGGTAATTTTAGTTCATTTTTACACACTTCAAGTCAGCTACTCAAGTTATGCAAGGCCCAAAATAATGATCTGCAGGTAACCTGAAATGCCTGCAGAACAAGGAGAAAATTTATCATATTTCTAATGACTTGGGGTTTTCCAGGCTTTCATTATTTAATTTAAATGCAGGAAGCAACTTTGGAAACAAAGACAGTGAGGACTCCAATGCAGTCATTTCAGGAAGGTTGAAAATAAAAAAGCCTGCCATTCCTTTGCTCCATCTCCTTGTTTTCCTTTCCCTACACACAGTTCTTAAATGCCCTTTCCCTCTTTTTCTTTATTCCCAGATCCATGGAAGAGTCCCTTATGCACTGGGAACAGGAAAGAGACTTCCAAATCCTTCTGATTCTCTCCTTTGATACGAATTAGAAGTGAATGCTACCTGCCTTGATAAGGCTTCCTGCCTCAACGATATCATTTCTTGTTATTCTGTTTTAAGAACACAAGATCTCCCAAAGGGCCACCTGTCCCTGTCACTGAGTAGGACATCAGCCACGAGGGGATGCTGAGGGACCAGGACCGAGAAATCCTTCCCTTGACTCTGGCTGTCAGCAGCTGAGGGACTCCTTGAGCTGACAGTGTCATCCAGCCACTGGAGAGGCGCTGATAATCTTTCCTCACCTCACCTAATTACCATTTTAAGCATCCCCATTTCTACAGCAGGGGGCTCACAGGTGAATTAAATACTCTGGCGAAGTTCTTCCTTTGGTTTCAACCTGCTGCCTGATGATTTCACTGGATGCTTGTTCTGCCTTGGACTGTGAAAAACAGTAAATAACCATCCTCCTCTTTCTGTGCTACTGGAAATTGTATAGACCTCAAATGTGCCTGCTCCCACCAGCCCTCTTCTCTTCCACGCTGAAGAATCTCAGTCTCTGCCTGGGGGATTGGCAGCTCCCACAGTGCATCCCGATGGAAACAACTGCCTTGACAGATACTTGTGTCAAAGTCTGGATCTTGGCCACTACAGGAGACCCCAGCCAAGCCGTGATAGCATCAGCGCTGGACTGCGTTGAAAGTGAAGGCGTTAGGCTGGAGGAAATGACCTCATTTAGTGGTTTAACTAAAGGTTTTGGCACAAAAAGAAGGAAAGTTTGAGGGAAATGTGCTGTTGACACTGAATTGGGTTATTCTGGCAATGCAGAAGAGAATTGGGATGTCATGGAGAAACAAACGTTTGACCTCAGGCAGTGGAAGGAGAGAGAGAGAGCAATTTAAAAATATGAAGTCCAAGGTCATGTGCTTAGAAAGCAGTAAAAATTTCTTCTCCGTGTTGGATGCTTCCAGGATGGGAACGTCCCTAGGTAAAGGCTGAGTGCTACTCATGCTTCATGGCAGTGGGACAGAGCCAAAGGGAAGGCAAACGTGACATTAAACTGAAAGGCAAGAGGCAAGCCTAACAGGAACATGAAAAAAATCCCATTAAGAATCATCAGTGAATCCTCAAACTATTATGTTGCCCTCAGCTCATCCCCAGTGAGGAAAGTGTACAGAGAGGAAATACTGTCGTGACTGCACAAACAGAAAAAGTCTATCCCACAAAAGAAGGCAGGAACGACTTGGCTTTTTAGCTTAGTAGCACGATGGCTAAGAAAGGTTAGGAATGCTGTGCATATATATATTAGGAGGATAAATAACATGAAGGAAAAAAGAACTACTGGTTCTAGGCCAAAGTTGGCATGAGAGCAAGTGGCAATGAACTGGTCTCAAATATATTTGGGAAAAAAAGTGTTTTCTAGCCAAAAGAGGAGCAAAAAAATGGGAATGGCTTTTCAGTTAGATGGGACAGACAATCTAAGAGATTTGACAAATTCATTAATTAAGGTCTCAAAACCAGGGGACAAGATTTGCAGGACCAGAAAGTGCCTTCTAGTCTTGCACTCCCCTAGACTTATTTTCACTGTCCTCTACCTGAGGAATGATGGGTTTTGGCAAATGGTATTAATGCACAGCTCCAACAGTTCAAGAATTAGCTGCTACAATCTCCCTTCTCAATTGAAGCTACTACATCCCTCCTCTGCTTTTACTGAATATAAAGCAAACGTAAGTTAAATTTTTTATTGTACAACACAGCTTCTGCTTCCTGAGTTATCTGTTATTAAAACATTTCCTATCTACCATCAAAAATACATAATACAAAATTTCTACTTCATTGTAAAGTACTGAAAATATATTTTTTCATCTTATGAGACTGTGCTGCTGCTAAGGGTAACTTACCTGCAAACAGCCGGAGACAGGAGAAAACAATCATATCATTTGTATTTAAACATACTATACTGTACATCCCTCGACAATAAATTATTCTTTCTCACAGTATTATATCAGAGTGACTTCTATTAAAAGCCATACCTACCGATTCCCTCTTCTGACACTGTGTAATTTACCACCGATAAATGTTCATAAACAGTTTGACTGAAAAATCCATAAAGCCATTTCAGCTTTATTTTAAGTTCCATTTAATGTCCCTCAAAAATGATTTCATCCATGTGTTTCCATTAGCTGGTTCTCTGCCCAATAACTTAATTCCACACAATCAGTCAGGAACTTATAAAGCATATGACAGGATCTACTTAAAGTGTTTTGAATCACCATAAAGATTCACTCAAAGAATGTTTGGGGTTTTTTTTCTCTTCCAGTGCCTAAGGTGTAGGGGCACAAATGTCAAAGACCCCTATATGTGTTCGCTTCATGTAAGAACAAAGATCAAGAGTCCTATGGCAAGGGAACATTTACGGTTCAGTTTAAGAGTTTGGGGATTCCTTTTTTTGGTTTCTTTCTCTTCTTTCATTTGAGGCTGCATGAGACCAGGTCTGCCAACGAAGAGTTTGCATTTTCTCCGGCACTAGTAGTTTCTTAGATGCCTACTGCCACATCCACGAGACAATCCTGGTTGCAGTTTGGACCACGGCAAGTGAGTTGCTGGAGCTACATCCAGCTTCTCACCTCCCTCTTCCCACTCTGCACCTGCCGTAGGAGTCTCCAGTGCCACTGGTCTGTTGTATCTTTTGAAAAGCTCCAGCTCTTGCACAGGGAGACACTGTCATTTCTGGCTGCAGAGCACATTCCTGGCACAGCAACCTGCCCTCACGGTTTCCAACATGGATGCAACAAAAAGAGCCAGTGGGCTGGGCTTTTGGCAATCATCTTACTCTACAGCATGAATCCAAGACATAGCATAAAACAAGGCATTTTTAAATCCCAGTTTTGTATTGAAACAAAGCAGAAGCATCATGTTCTGTATGTGCCCGTTGGCCTGCCTTTCTCCTGTTGAAGAGTGCCTTTTGAAGCATTAGCCCTCTTTGTCCAAATGTGGTGTTGGTTGATCAATCTCATGAGCTTTGTGAGAAAAGACCAGGAGACTACTAACACCCTACCGAGGCAAAGGGTCTGTGGTGAGCTCAACAATGACTGGATCCGGCAACTCTGTAGGGAAGAGAGGAGTTACAAATGCCCCAAGAAAGGAAGAAATCTCAGCTGGAACATGCACCTTCTTAATCAGCAACAAACCCAACCAGAGGAAAGTGGGCATCAACAGTTCGGCTTTCCAAGCTGCCTCTTCCTTTCCCTGCGTCCTGCAAAAGTACCTGAGCTGCGTGACACTGTCCTGGCACCTTCCCTAGTGCAAAGGCAAGGGCCATCCCTGCTCCCTCTGGCCAGAACTGGGCTCCAGCCATTGTGGCAAGATACTGATCACATACCACTCCTTCTGCACAAAACTTGCTCTAGGCTTCTACTGCTATCAGCTGGAAGGGAGAGAAGAAGAGCTCAAATGCAATGCAATGAGAGGTATTTTTAGACTAATGATTGATGCTCCTGCTGTCAAGGGTAGGTGGCAATCAGCTGAACAGCACTTGGGGGTGAACAGAAGACGAAGGAGAGAAATCAAGTTTCCGCTCAGGTGCAGATGCACCTGGTTAGCTATTCCCCACTTTCCTTTTTCTTTTCTTTCTAGACAACACATTTCTTTTCCACTCTGTGTATTCTTTTACTAACAATTCCAGACCCACAGTACACCTTTAGCATCGTCTATCACTGCTTTATAACGAAATTGGGGTCTCAGAGCCCCGTGATGAACTTGGTCATTAAGTTGGCTTAAGTGTATCTCCTTTTTAACGCTCTGCCTTAATGTAGTACTGTGCAAATGAGGGGAGAAGGAGAAGGATTTGCTATGACTTTTTTCTAGCTACAGTCAAGAGGCAACGTATAGCCTGCTGGTGATATCAATAAACTGCCTCTGTTACTGCTATTATTGATTAGGACACATTCAGCAATTTGTTCATGAAAACACCCATCTGATGAGGTTCTCTCCTCTGTAGGTCTCATCAAGGTAATATGTGACAGTCTCAGAAAGGCGTCTGTGCAAACAGATGTCCAGGAAGTAAATCCAATACAATGTAGGTAGAAATGATTTGTGCTCGCTTCTTTTAATTCCTAGCTTTAAAAGCCTTATTCATCCTTAATTTATGTTTTTAAATGGATGAACATAGTAATTGCTGTTGCTCCCCTCGAATCCCGTCAAATCTGAAATCAATGAGAGCTCCATTTCAGGGCCCAACAATAATAGCCTGGCTAGGTTAAGCCAGTGCACTGAACAAAAGCCATAAAAGCTTCATTCATGATTCTTTCTAGGATACTATAAAAATAGTTCATTGCAAAGGTCTGTCTGTCTATCTGCTTACCTTCATCGTCAAAGTGTTGGGGAGTTGTTCTTCTAAGGGCAATCTATGTAATGAAATCATGTGCAGCGTCAAGAAAGGTGTTTATAATAAAAAGGCAACATAAATTATTTAGAATCTTTTAGGTTGTGGTCTTGGCACTGTATGCACATGGGGAGTGAGTCAACCCTTAGGCACTGGGCTGTGGTTGAGTTAGGCCGAACAGGAACTCCTTGTGACTCCAGCACCGCCAGCTCTGTCGGGTGGAGGAGAAGCAGTTATCTGACTCATAGTCCCTGGAAATAAATGGAGCCTGGTTTTAAGCTAGAAAACCTGCAAACAATAAGATGAACTGCAAACTCGAGGATGAGCATGTGGATCATTAGTGATCATAGAATCATAGAATCGTTTAGATTGGAAAACCTTTAAGATCATCAAGTCCAATTGTTAACCCAGCACTGCCAAGTCCACCACTAAACCATGTCCCTCAGCACGACATCTACATGTCTTTTCAATTGCTCCAGACATGGTGATTCAACCACTTCCCTGGGCAGCCTGTGCCAATGCTTGAGAACCCTTTTGGTGACGAAATTCTTCCTAATATCCATCCTAAACCTCCCCTGACGCCACTTGAGGCCTTTTCCTCTTGTCCTATCGCTTATTACTTGACCAACGGTATGAGGTTCAATAAGGTCAAGTGCCGGGTCCTGCTCCTGGGTCACAACAACCCCATGCAGTGTTACAAACCTGGGGAAGAGTGGCTGGAGAGCTGTCTGGCGGAAAAGGACCTGGGGGTGTTGGTTGACAGCCAGCTGAATATGAGTCAGCAGTGTGCCCAGGTGGCCAAGAAGGCCAATAGCATCCTGGCTTGTATCAGAAAAAGTGGTGCCAGCAGGACTAGGGAACTGATTGCCCCCCTGTACTCGGCGCTGGTGCGGCCACACCTTGAATACTGTGTTCACTTTTGGGCCCCTCACTAGAAGAAAGACACTGAGGTGCTGGAGTGCATCCAAAGAAGGGCAACACATATATGTGTCTGTAGACACACATTGATCTTCAATAGTCTAGCGTCGGTGGTTGAATGTCTGAGAAATATAAAGGGAATAACAGAAAAGAACAGAAGGGCTCGCATCCAAACTGAGAAAAGACCTATGAAGAAAGGTTGCTACAACTTATGCTGACCTCTAGATATTTCCTTCTTGACTAGTTTTGGGGTCCTTCAACACTTTTTCTGCAGTTCAACAATAGCAATGTCATCACTCAATTCCTTTGAAGCACTTCTTGGCATTCTTGTGCAAAGTTGCAAAGAAACTCAGGAGAGCACCTGAAGTAGGAATACACAGCAGAAATTTATCAAGGAGAATATTATGTGAGCTTCAAACAGATGAGGTTGTGAAGGCTGCGGAAGACACTTAGGAAATAAAACATAAATCTGCCACGCTTTTAAACTTGATTTCAGTGTTTCGTAAATGTACAGTATGTTTCTTTCATAATCCTTGTGACATTTAATCAATATTAATCTGATGGTGGATGATTCTTCTTTTTCCTTAAACAGGATTAACGTAACGCAACCTGAACACACATTTCAGCCTGGACTAGAAGCCTATACACTTTCCAGAAATGCTACCCTTTTTGCCTGGAATGTATTTTGAAGCAAAAGCAAACACAAGGAAAACTTCTCAGTATATCTCCCTCCCGACACACATTGTTCCCTCCAACAAAAGAGAAGTTTACAATCTGGGTGAGTGGATTTTGAAAAAGGAGGGCAATGTTATTTGAATTTGACATTAAAAGGAATGGACAACAGCGTCTACACCTATTGCCCTCAAGACAGCAAAGCAATCAGACGTATTCATTCAAGAACTGTATGTTTGCTCAAGATCTGGTCATTTTAATTTCTTCCCTTACACAATGGGAAAAAAACTTTATTTGGAAGAAAGCATCCACAAATCCCACCCCACTCAGTTAAATAATTTTTTTTCTATATAGCTTTTTAATTCTTTGTCACTGCTGATTACAGATTAAATCACTTTTTCACACCTGACTTTTACATTGATACGGCAATAGCGCAATTCCTAACTGAGAGCAAAAAATAATTTTCTTGTGGCTTTAATCACTGCTTGGAAACATTTTTTTTTCCCCCGCTGCCCCTTAATTTTGCTAAACGTATTTTTTTCCCCAGCACCACAGCTCTGCAATGAGTGCAAAGAAATTTGATGAAATTTCATGAATTCACCGTGACTGAATGCTAGAGACAGCGGAGGCTGTTTCCAGTCTTGCTCATGCCGGTGCTAAAACGTGGTATTTCAGTTTGTCAGCGTATTTGCCTACTTTCCTCATTTTATTCTCTGTCCCTTTTCCACAGGACCAATGACTACACAACAGCTTGGCAATTGCTCTCGGACTGCATTGGTATTACTGCTTAATTACCTATAGGGAGCGCGTAGTGAATGTTTGGAGCTGCTTCCTAAAGAAGTTCATACATCTTCAGCAAAAGGTCAAACGCCTGTCCAAGGCCCGTGAGCAGAACGGTCGTGGCATGCTCATTCCTCCTGCCGAGAGCACAGAAGGGAGCTCTGGAGAAACTGCTGCCTCCAGGTGCCTTTGGAGCAGGAGCTCATTTGCAACTGGATGAACTGGGAACAGCCTCTGACTCCAGGCTGATGGCATAGCGTTTGCTTCCAGAAGCCCAACGAGGGACCATGGCCGCGCTTCGGCAGCACCGAGCCATCTTTGAGTCAGGGGCAACTTCCTCTCCGCTGCCTTTGGAAAGGAGAAGGATCACAGTTGGAAAACATTTTAATTTGCTAAGAAATGAGTCTTGTAGCACCTTTTCTCCTTCGAAAAAGCTATTTGCAGACCTGAGTAAGGTCACATTTTTCAGGAAAACATACAAAATCCACAATACAGAGTTCAAGCCTGGCATTTATCCTCAGATGTGAAGTTACAGCAGACTCAATGGTGAGGCCAGAAAGCTCTGTTTCCTCTGGATCAGGCCTGGTTTTAACACTTGGCTACAAAATTGTTCCCTCTGCCACAAACAAATCAGCAAAATGCCATTTTGAAATCATAATGGCTGCTGTAAAGGGCAACTGTGCATGTCCTGACCCATAAACAATCCCTTCTGAAGAAGGCTGCATGCAGCAAAATGGGTGGTGATTCCGGGAAGTTGTTAAGCTTCCAGCTTACACCACCCTCTGAAGCGACTGGCAGCAGCCAAATAGCTTTGTGGCTTATTTTCATGAAATATAACTACTCTTGCACGCATTAAAGTTACTCTGCTGTAAATACTGCAGCAAACACAAGCTAGAAAGGACATGCCAAGAACCTACTAAAATTGTAATATTGAGGAAATGTGAGCAGAGCCCTTTAAGCAGGCTGGCATTGCAGCCACAGCTCTGCAGCGTTCCTCCCAGATCAAGCTAATACAAGGCTCCCTGAAAACGTTTGTAGATGTGAAGCTTTAGGGCCAGCTTACACAGACATACGAGTTCACCACATTCACATTAAATCGTGTTCTCCTCTTGTCCAAAGTGAAGGACACTGCAAATACTTTTTTAACCCTTCCTTGGGTAATAAACCCCACCACTTTGTATGCTGCAAATACAGAACAGGTTACTCTCTCGGCCTGCAACAACAGAAAACCCCAACTCAACCCTCCCATGTAAAAGAGCTGCCTACAAGACAATCGTGCAGTGATTTTGTTAACTATAAGCTTAGGCTATGTTGCTTTTATCGGTGGTGTTCCTCCACCAAAACTGCTAAAGTCCTTAATATATAGCTCTCCTAAATAAGATGCCAGAAATGTGCCTTGGAATTAATTACTCCAAACATTAATAAATTTGCAATAACATTTCAACAGCTGACGCCTCTTTTCAGGCGCATTCCCGGGCACCTGGAGAGAAACTGTAACAAAATACGCTCCCAAACTAACATTTCTGAAAGTCTAACCTGTGGCCAGAATTTGCGTGCTCCACACAGTTCAGCGCCCAGAGGGAATATGCCACAGTGGGAAAAAGCTAAAAGGTGGAAATAGAGCTCCTGGCTAATTATTTGAAGGGAAGGGATGGAAGGGGTTGGCGAGATCAAAGGTACGATATGGCCCGCCATGGTGGTGGGGAGGACCGCAACGGTGGTGGGTGGCTCACCCGTCTCCTGCAGAGACGCTCCTGCAGGAGCTGAAAGGAGATGAAAGCCATCCTACCACACTCCAAATACAGCTATTTTAGTTAAGGTTTGCCACAAGGAAAGGCTTTAGCCAAATTTTTATCAGTAGGCTATATTAGAAGAAAAGCTTATGCTACGATAGCATAAATGTCAAAGTGAGAGGCACGTTTTCCAGAGACCCAGCGTGGGAGCAATTTGGGAGCAATTCCTGTATTCTTCTATTACAGAAAAGGGACCTTGCGGTTTTTTGAATAATCCTATCCTTGTTGAAAAGCAAAATGGTAATCTTAAGAGTGGTTAAAAAGCGTGCTTGATTTGTAACGGGACAGCATCCAGCCCACGCAATCCCACCTCCCACGCAAACCTTCCTCCACCACTCAAAACCAGGGACTGCAAAAGCCTCTAAGCTGCAGGAACGCGTCTTTCGCGCTTTTATCTCAGCTCACTGCAATGCATGCGGATTCCCATCAATATTTAGTCTTAAAAAAAAAAAAAAGGTTAAATCCATCATAAATATTAAACACCAGAGTACACTGGCAAGTTTCCCTGAAAACAAACTTCAAAAAATAATCTCCAAAAAAGATGTCACGGCCCGTGGGAGAACTGACACTGGCATGTCATCAGATGTTGTCTTATAAAGCTAAATTAAGCATCTGACCAGAGTTTAATTTCTGTAAAAACTTATGCTAATTTAAATTGTTTTAAATTTAATTAAAAATGCTTTTGTATAGAGATAATAATGTAACTCTGTTAATTAGTATCAAGTGGCATCTAGAGGGCATATTTAAAAACTAATGTAGAGAATAAATAGAGCTAATTAACAGTCAGAATAATGCTTTATGATTGTCTTTTGTTTATAAATGCTATAATATCCAATATGCTATTGAATGAAATTGGTAATTAATATATATCAAAGTTATTTTTTAATGCTCTTTTAACTAAAGAGTATTTCTTCCGCACCATTTTTCAGATGGTCTGAACACACTTCATTTGTGGAGAGGAGGAGGAGGAGGAGGGAAGAGGAACCGCTGTATGACGCACCACATACGAATTCAATCAGGACCAGCTCATTTGCCTCCCATAATGCAGATCATGTGTGTTTATGAGCCCGCGGGGGACATCCAGCCAGGCATTAGCTTGCGTCTGCGTGGTGTTTGCCAAAGTGCACTGCTGACCGTGGCAACGGCCAGCACAGGGAAAGTTTGCGCTTTATGCCATGGACAACCCCCGGAGCAGCACCGCGGTGAAGAGAAGTGGCAAATTTTGCCTTCAAAATCTAAGCTGTGCAAAACAAGGGACAGTCGCGATTCCGAGGAACGAGAAAGGCCCCGAGGTTTGCTCTAGTATCTTTTAAAAGACTATCAGGTGCTCAAATACTACAGGAGTGACGCTTGTAAAAGACAGTGGTGCTAACAGTGAGGATGTGCTGCCATCCGGTCCCACCGCAAGAGGGGAGGAGATGGCTGGGCAATTGCAGACACCGGCAAATGAGCTTGGAAGACAAAGGGCAGACCAGATTTGGCATAAGGCTCAGTTTCCACATGACTTTTGTAGACAAACGAGCTTCTTCCGAGTCATCTGGACCAATACAACTGCTGAGCTCCCAGGGGGCTCTGAGCAAGGCGGAGGGAACTCGTGCTTGTGTCTGGAACAGGTTGTGTATCTGTCACCAGAGCTTACCACAGCCAAAGGGCTGCCCTTGTCCTCAGACAGGAGTTCCCGTTATCCTCCAACCTCTCCTGTGACCGGATTCACTACAGCAAATAAAATCACCGAAGTACTCTACATCGTGCATGAGAAGCAGAGAGGACCAACTCTGTCTTTCTGTGTCCTTTAATGGTTAAAAATCAGAAATAACCCCCCCAAATACAATTAAAATAAAAAGCACTTTAATTTGGTAATCTGCACTACCCATGCTGTGCAATTTTTTGAAGCACCATCAAATGCAGCACATGTCCTACTTGTATTTTTTTTTATCCATAATTCTGTGTATTCCTCCCTTTTTAATGCCCTGCTAATGTTGAAAAATCCTTTAGATACCCAGCGCAGAGTCCATTTCAAGAAAGGCAAGCACCTCTTTTCTCACGACAAGGCCTCAGAATTACTTTGTAGAACAAACTTTCAGAATCAACTTTGAAGAGCGTACAAAGAAAAAAAGTAATTATCATTAACAAGATTAAAAGCTAGCCACAAGCCCAGTAACTGCTGCTCTAACCTCTGTGAGATGACTTTCATGCCAGATTGCAGACATACACTTCCTTCTATAACAAGTACGTGTTCAGCAATAACAAGAACAAGTTGAGATTATTTACACAGTGTAGATAGGTGTCAGCAGACACATACTGACAGCACCTGAGATACCAAACACCAGAAAAATGATCAAAGGAATTTGTCTGTGTACTACAAGTTGGACTAGCCTCAAGTGCAGACAAAAAACACTGGAAGAAATATGAACATATGGTACAACACTTCCCAGCATGGCAAACAGCCATGGCAAACACTTTTGGAGATAAAATTAGATTGGGGAAGCAAAGCTGGAGAAAAACAAAGCCAAGCATGAACTGTGAAAGCATTTCAGCTCAAGGTCACTGAAATACTTGCCATGTAACTTCACCAATGGCATCATTCTACCTTTTCTTTCCCGATAGATCTGCATAAGCCAAATAAACTCCGAGAAACACTCAGTTGCAGATAAAAACGAAAGTGCACTACAGTGGTTAGCAGTATTTTTGATGCTATTTATTTTGGAGACTAAAACAGGGCAGAAATTCAAAACAACAATCAAAACTAATTGCTGGTTTCTCCAAAGTACAAAGTAAATAAAAAGCAATGTTTTTGTAAGTATATAATCTGAAAAGGAGTACTTGCAACTTGTAAGGAAAAGTTTCTGTATTTTTTTTGAAGAATTAATCATATAAATCTCTCTCGTTTTATGGTCTCCAAGAAAACACTTAAAAACTGTTGCTTCCTGACTTCATCTACCCTGCACAAAGACTGTACAATTAAGTATTTCTGGAGGGTGCAGTGCGAAGGGAGATTTGTGGTAGAACATGGATTGTGGCAAATGCTCCCCAGCTCTGTAACACTGCAAGAATTTTGAATGGTTCCTTTTCAAAGTTTTAAGCTAAAAAAGATACTGTTAATTTTGTGAAGTTCAACATTTATCCTGTAAAACTAACCTAACTTTGTACAGCTGGTGACTGAACTAGTCCAGTAGCAACAGGGACCTGAGAAGAGCTACACCGGGCCTGCCCACAGACAGGAACGGTCTAGAACAGCACGACATCAGGCGACAAAAAAATGTTATGGGTTGGATACAAAGTCCTATTCATGATGGTTAGACTCCGAGGTGCTCATTTTAAGCTCCTTTAGATTATACACAATATACTAATGATACACTATGTAATATGTAGAAATAATAATGACAAATACTATATATCATTATCAGCTCCTTCATTGAGCTCTCTGTTTTTATGAGGTTACCAGAGATGTAAGGAACAGTTTGGAGAGAACAGATGCATCCAAACCAAGCCGTTAGGAAACAGGTATCAGTGCACCCACAGAGAGCAGCGCGCTGCTATGTGATTAACTGCTACCAGCACTGAGCTACCCACTCTGGTCCTGCATGAAAGCATTCATGAGCAAATCTCAAACTAACCAAAGAGCATGAACTGAACTGGAAAGCTAGAGATTTAAAGTTCCTAAGAGGTAATTTCATACAACTATCAAATGCATTTTAAAATTTTACAATTACCATAACTGTTTATTTTCTCTAAAAAAAAATATATCCAAACAAACAACAAACAATCCCTACCTCCCAAACTCAAAGCATATCCCCAGTTTTTATTAGGAACTATGGATGTAAAGCCTAGCAGGCAGGACAGCCGGGGAGGCAGATCCTGCACAGGCAAAAGGCGAGCTCAGGGTGCCCTCTCTGTCTGGAAAGGCAGACGGGGAAGTGGTGGCATTGGCAAGGTTGGTCTCTCCTCCCGTGACCAGGAAAGAACCCTACCCACAACATGGCTGAGGGCTCAGAGATGCACAATGTTCTCTTGCACGCGGCTAAGGAAAAACGGCTAATATAAAGGCCACCAAACTCTACAGAGAATTAATGCGGGGTCCTACTTCATGTTGACTTTTTCACTGCAGGTCTCCTCCTTCGTGTTTGCTCTAGAATGAAGGAGGAGTTGGCGAGAGCGGTGCGATCAAAAACACGAAGCCTGAGGTTTCCCTACACACAGTGACTGCAGCCATGGAAGCATCCTTACAGCGATCCCTCGCTGTCCTTCACCCCGGACCCAAGAGATAAAATCGTTCAGTTTCCAAAGCTGGTTTTAATGCTACTTCACTGAGCCAGACAAACCACTTCCAGGGGAGTTTTTTCTGCAGGGGAAATAACACATTGTGCAAGCAAACAGGCGCCTCAGATAGAAACTCCTGGCCGTTATCTGCTCGGGGAAGATTCAAAGCAATAAAGACAGCGAAAGGCTTTATCTCCAAAAGAAGCTTCCCGCAAGCATGAAGGAAAGTCAGACAAAACTATTCTAAAATTTGAAGAGGCGCATATTAAAACAGTGATTTAGTGAATAATCTTTTACCTAAAACTCTCAATCTCTCTGCTCCAACCACCACTTCGTTGTCATCTGCAGAAAACAGCAGTTTTCCAGAGAGGGTTTTCACCTCAAATTTTTGGCTGTGTGCTTCCACTGCTTGGGGACCTAGAGGGAAGAAGAGATTTAGCACAACCTTTTAGTGAAAAGTATAAGAAAATCACATACATTTAATAAATCCATCTGCCGAGATTGTCCTAATAGCTCTGCAGATACAACCTGCACCCGACACATCAAACAGAGAGGTCTGTGACCTCTCGTTAGAAAAGGGCATTGTTTTCTACCTAGGTAACAACCTCTCAACTATTTCTACTTGTGTTTCTGATAATGCTTATGTGTGTCATAAAATCACCATTGAACTTGGGATAGCTGGGAAATTTTTACAAAAAGACAGACCCACATGTGAAACAGCAATGCATGTACCCAGCCGTGCCGCGAGGCATCCAGAATTCCCGAGTACATTTTGCTTGGACTGATGCTGTGGTGGGAAAAGATTCCTGATTTTCTGCCTATTAAATATGCCTGGATTAAAATGATATCAGTGTCATGCACAGTCCAATTTAAAAAAAAAAAAAAAAAATATAACCATCACCATAGGAGCAAATGTTTTCGAACATTTCAACCTTGTGCAGGCCAAGATGAGCAGCAGGGTCTCCCACGGTTCAGAAAGTTTTTAGACGAGTGAAACTTTCCTTCGTAGCCCTTATTTCAATTCTGCTGCTTCTCCTGCAGGCTGCTGCGCACCACAGTGCTGGAAAGCCTCCGGCAATGCGTTTTGTTGTGGAGCCTGACAAGCATCAGCTGCCTGAATAGCAATTCAGGGCAAGCCTGGGGCTCAAAGGCTGCGAAGAGCAGACCCCTCGGTTACATGATCTAGGCTAAAATTCGGACACATCGTCATGGAACAGCCCTGTGCAACCCAGTTCAAGCCACAGCCTTCCCGGAATGCATAAGGCAAGTGATCGGACTTTGCATTTTTTCTGGCCATCTTCCTGACTAGTCTCATTTCTCAAATGACAAGAGAAATAAGACCTGAAAGCCAGTATTTTCTTATAGGCAGGTTCAAACTTCATCTACGCCCAGTGTTTGCCTGCACAGGTCATCTGTACTGGCATCAGGGCACACCAAGAATCACGTGCATGGTTCACAGAACAGTGAGGCTATGCCGAGATCCCTGGAAACACTTAAGCATCCTGCCACCATTCTGAGAAAATCCAGTACTTTTGAGCTTTAAGTTTGATTTGTATCTTGCTAATTAACTGCCTCCCTACTCATCACAGCAGCACGCACTACATGGGACTTCCTCTTTGCTCTGCTCTGAAACCAGCTACTGCTGAACACAGAAATGAGCTCAATAACCAGAAGATCACACTGGGAGATGCCACTGGCTGCGTCCTCCCAAGCTCTCGTGAAATGGAGGTGCTTAAGTGAACGAAATACCCTCTTGAAAATATACGGAGAACCAACAAACTAAACACATTCATTCTGAACGTGAGAATCAGGGAGCTTGGGGTTGAATTTATTTACTTCCTCCAGGCAATTTTCATGCGTGCTGCTTAAATCATTGCTTACTGAAGCTGCATATTTAATTATTTAATACTGTGACTAGAGGCCAAGAAGTTATATAAGCAAACCAAACAACCCAAGTCTCACGAAAAACAACATGTTTATGGATTACTGGCTCTGCCACACAGCAATACTTCTCCCGGTCCCTAGATAAATCTCAATAAATAAATATCTATCCTATATCATATACATATATATATAAAATATATTAGCATATATAATGCATTGGGCTCTTTCAACCCAAATTACACATGCATTCATTCAAAGGCTGCTGTACACTGGGGATTTATGAAACACCCATTTCCCCATCAAACACACTAATGCTTTGGAGCACGAGAGCGTTCTTCATCAGCAGAAGGGCACAGAAAGCCCTAAATTGCAGTGTCCCAGCCCAGCTACACTTAATCAGCAGAGTTCCCAACATCTCAGGCAAGTTAGAAGTGTCTCGGGAAAAGCCTGTGCCTGTTACACCAGAAATGTCAGCCTGCATATGTTCTTCTTGACCCTGAAGTCATACAACTAACGTTTCTGTCTCTGGATTGGCTTTCAAATGAAAACGATGGTCTGCTTCGTTATCAGAAAGCACCAGCCAGCTGCCTCTCCAGCACAGCTTTCATGTCGCTAGCTTTGTTTCTACAAAGTGGAGCGAAGTTTTCATTTGTACTTCACAAGACACCTGGACTCCCCTCCTGCGTGCCGTCTAAAGGCAACGCAGCACCCCACAACACGCCTGCTTTCATCCCTCCTTAATCCTCCCAGGCAGCCTCTCCCCCTCCTTACCTGTTACAAGGCGACTGAGGACTTTAGTCTTCTCATTGAGGATGTTCACTGTCACATTTCTAGCAGACTGGAAGTACAGTGGGTTGCCCTGGAACGAGACCACGAGAGCGAGTACGTGAGATGGGGACGGCTGCCCAAGACCAGCCTGCTTGAGACACCTGGAGCTTTGCCTAACGCTGCTGTTAATGGCCCCAAGGTTGGGCGTGTGGTTGAGGTGCAGGCTACTCTGCATTCATTTTTATTGGCCAGGATAAAACCAAAATCCACACCTCTCTTTGGCCCAGATTATATCCCAGAGACTAGCCTTGTTTTAGTGATCGTTAGCTTTATTGCCAGCGTAAGCCAACCAACCTGTTATTTTAAAATGTGACATGGGACCTGACCTAAGCTTCCTGAAGGTCGCGGTGTTTTGGGAGGGTGGCTGACTGCAGCAGGGCTTGTCAGAGTCAAATCTGCAATACTGCATACACACAGCTTCAGATGACTCCCAATGGGTGACTTTATGGGCGACCACCGCCCTGCCACATGAGTGAGCTGAGCCCAAAGGCTGCGAATGACAGAACCGTATTAACATGTAGAAAGTGCCTTTGATCTCAAAGCACTTCAGAACCATCTGGCACGTACCACCATCACATTCCAGTCTGAGATGCCAGCTCGGGACCAGACCCATCCCATCAGGTAATGGAGATACACAAGACTTCCCCATTCCCCACTTGACCACACAGATTTCTGCCCATTTTTTAATTTTTATGCTTTAAATATACCTCTGAGAGAAAAGCTAGAGCAGCTGTTAACACACGGGAGCCACAGAGCTACCTGGCAGCATCCATCTCAGGTATTTCTCCCGCAGAGCAAAGCCAAAGAAAACCCACAGAGAAAACCATCTGGTTCCTTCTGTGTGCAAATGCATCCAAGACACCCAGGAACTCGTGTTTTCCACAGGCAGCCCCAGTCCACACAGTTGGTTTCTCCAGGGCTATTAGCCACCTACAGCATGAGCACAGGGTGACCCCAACTTAAATCAGCCAAAAATCTAACGTGCAAGGCGGAAATTCGCTGCCAGTATCTCTTCATAATGTCTAAAGCAGGAAGCTGATTAAATTCACCAACTGACTAAGCCACAGGATCGGTAGAGGGGATAATATAGCAAGAAAATCAGCAAGGAGTTGAAAATTTTATGTCCCTATGCTTCCTACACCAGTCTCTTCCCAGTGTTTCAAAATCTTTCCATTAGGAATGAATAATCAGGATGGGGATGGAGGATCATGTAGGTCAGGCATGTTCTCCTTGCCTCCTGAATTTATAAGGAACATAACTAATATTTGCATCGATGCCATTTTTCTGGATCATGGCAGAAGGACTACGTTGTCTGCATATAAAACATAGCAGGAGCACAGGAATGCACTGATGGGAGTCCTGTGATGGACTGGAGCTTCAAAGACCACTTCCGGTGACGGGCAAACGATTCCAAGCAGTGTTTGCAGAAAACAAACCTCAAAAACCTAAACCAAAACCAGCTCCACATGAGACCAAATATTCACAATAATTACATTTGTTGCCTTAACTCTTTGTGCTGCATCCCATGGGATCAGGCCTTCAACAGAAAAAGGGGAAATGGGTTTTATTTGGTCAATTATAACTAGACCATTATGGCTACATTCAGACTATTTACAACTAAATAAAAATAATAAAAAGAAAGAATTCCATTTAATCATTTCCAGACCTTGGACAAGTTTCAGAAGCTCTTGGTGTCTCTGCCTCCTCATACACTAAATGAGGACAAATCATCCTTATATACCTCTGTGATGTGTTTGACAGCTTAAGTAATACGGTATATGAAACTGAAATATGATTAATAAGTTAGAAGTAAGGAGCAGCGATAATGACTGGTAATGATTTTGCTCTTTTTTATTAATTTTTATTTGTGATCTTCTAGAACCTAGAAATTAATGTTGATTACTATTTTATGGTTAACAGCCCAGGAAAAAAAAGATGGCTTCACTTGAATACCCGCTTGCTCTGGTATTAATTCTCCACAGCCCTGATCAGAGACCTAATTTGAACATCCCCAGCAATAGCAGTTTACTGCTACATTTCCATCTCACACTAGTGATGAAGGATATTTTTAATGGCAGATAGCTACAATTTGTATAATCTATAGTTGTAGGTGAGACTATAACCACTATAAACAAGCCATATGAAGAACAGAAAGGTCAGATTTTTGACTTGCACTATTTGACTTTTGTTTATGGAGTTATGCAAGTAACTAGAGTGTTTTGAAAAGGCCAGGAAACTTTCCAGTCCAAATTCAGGTAGGAAAAAATCATTCAACCCCCATGGCTTTGGAACTCCATTACTGATCTGCGTAACAGGAGACTGCACTACAGAAGTACTACAAGATAAGCCAAGTGGTTAATATAAAAAGAATCACAGGAAAAGTTGCTCCGAAGAAGTCTTACAAGACAAGCTAAGAGCTGGTATCCACCTACGAAAGACTTAAAATACACAATCAGACCTTGAAACGCTTACCCCAGCACAGTCATCTCATTCACTGATTCAGAGCTCAGACTCACGCAGCCGTCAAAAAACTAAATTTACCTAATGGAAGAGTTATGTTTTTATTGGTCTGCAGGGAAGGAACATTTCAAGCACTTAATGCAATGCCTGCTCTCATTTCCATAATTCTTCTTCCATTAAGAAATGAAAAAGAGCTGAAAAAATTACTCCCTTTTGCTAAAAATTCTGCAGATTTTCTGTCCATCATCTTCTGTTTACAAAGGTAACAACACCGACATCTTTTACACACTGAACATTTGAAAATGTTTCCTCTGTTGCAAGCTTGGTGATGATGCCGGCTTCCTTCAATCATACAGAAAAAAAAAATAATTAAAGCATTAAAAAATTCTTAAAACAGAAATTATAACTGAAAAGACAAAACCTTTCACTTCTCTTACTCTTTCATGTTATGACAACACAAAATTAGACATTCTGATGCACATGAGAAAGTGGAAATGTAGATCAATATGGCACCAGCACCACAATAAAAATTATTATGTAGTGAAGTA
Source organism: Dromas ardeola (assembly GCA_013398915.1). NCBI lineage: Eukaryota > Metazoa > Chordata > Aves > Charadriiformes > Dromadidae > Dromas > Dromas ardeola. Next base: position 1,035,007 of record VYZM01017800.1, on the reverse strand, counting down.
ATATTCTCATAAACTGTCATAACACTTGATAGACCTAGTGTTAGAATATCAGCATGTGATAAATCAGCATGTCTGACTCTAATTATAAGACTGTAAGTATGAGACACACCACAAATTTGAAGTATCATGTGCAACAATCCAGTTCTGAATCTTGGGACAATTCCTGGGATTGATGCAAACAAAGTGGAAGTGAATGAAAAACTGGATTAAGTGTTCTTTTGGGTTGAGAAAAGTAGGGAGAATAATCTTTTTCTCTTTCTCTACCTGTTTCTCTCCAAAAGGTTTCACCCAATTCTTCAGAAAAGCACATTTGAGATAAAACACATCTGGTATCGTCGATCACACAATAACCCAACATATTTCACTGCCTGCACGCTATCTGATGTACCGAGAAATCTCCTTCTCTGTCATTTGTTCTTCTTCCTCTCATCACAAACACAACAACAAGGTTTCCCCGCACCTCTCCTCCCGAGAGCAGACGCTGCTCCCAGCCCACGTGCTGCCACTGACTTGCTCCTTATGCCCAGACTCGGCTGTTACGACTTTAACCTCCTTACAACAACCCTCTATTAACTGCGCTGTATTAACAGAGTCCAAGTTCACGTCCACCTGAGCCATCCCACTGCACTGCACTGAGCTACGCCCTTTGATTTAACTTCCTATGCAACTTTGCAAATTGAATCAGTGGTCACCTCTTTTCCGATACGATTTTACATTATTATTTCTTTCCAGTGATTCCGTTGACCATTTGGCTGGAGACATTGAGGTAGAGACAGTGATGGGAGTAGGATGCATTTTTTTCCCCTTATGCGTGTTTTCCTGTTTGCTTCTGATTTATTTCAAGCATTTTCCTTGCAGGACACCGACGGAGGGTCCCACCCTGCGCTGGGCTGCGGCTCCAGTTCTGGGGGCAGGTGAGGCTGGGACCTTTTAAGGATTCTTTAGGCTGGTTATCTATTTCCAGCCCACCAGGAATCTACTATTCACCTCTGCAGGAAATCCTACACAGTAAATACATCATTCTACCTCTTACTCCAGCCCCTCATGAGCAGACCCAACGGCTTAGCAGTAACGCAAATGTTTGTAGCCACACAGAAGAAGTTGCCACAGCTATTCAATATATTAAAACATTGGACACATGCTGCAGAATAAAGAATGTGAAAAGTGCAAGAATACGTCAAAACAGTCTAGCTTGTTTCTTCACTAGGCAGCGAGGTATCCAGCAAAACACAGAAGACGTCACAACAGGTATCGACTGATTGTTTGCTAGGTTAAACCCATGGCAAAACAACCCCTAACAGCTCACTAGCTGTCTTTGGCTCACTTTGGAAGAAATACTAAAAACTCCTAGATCAGAGACTAAACCAGAAAACTAAACCACTTTGACTGACAACCTTAATTTGCAGCTGAAGCAACCCCAACCAATGCTGTCTTTAAGGAAATTCAATACTTTAACAGATGTCCTTAGACTGTTTTAGAGAATTATTAAAAATATTTGGAAATCCTTTTGAATTTTAACCGGCAATTTTAAAACAATGCATCACAGTCAGTGTGTTTGTAATTTGGGTGGTGAAAAGGAATAGCTTTGATTTGATCCTGTGGATTCAAAGACTTCACACAGTAAGTGCAAGTGAAGCTTGCGGAAGCAATGGAAATGGTGAATTTCCTGCAGGCTTGACAAAGTAACGGGAAAACTTAAAATATTAAAGGTTGTCAAGGAGCAGTCTACGGAGAAGCCACTCAGAGCACCATTTTCCTGCTCAGCTGTACCTCTCACTCACTTTACAGAAAGCAAACACTGCTCTACACACAGCTGGACTGTCAGAGGGCAAAAGCTCATTTTCTGCAGAGCAAGAAGCCAGCCCACTATGAGAGCAAAAGCCCCCCTTCCCCTGGCCTACAGCCACAAGCAGCACGGTCACTTGCCCGCTCCCTTGAGTGCCGTTTTAGGGAGCTGCTGATAGAGGGGACATATTCATGTGGGCTGTAACATATATTCCTTTCCTGAACTCCAATTTGTCCTACTGTACTATCAGCTAAATGCGGTAATAGTAAAAACAGCAGCGACACATCCTCTCCTGCAGTGCATTCTCCTTTGGTGGGGACAACTCAGAGCTGCAAGAGGCAACGTTTCACAGTTGTGTCTGTTCATTGCCCGTTAACAGGGACACAGAGCAATCATTTCAGGACAAAAAATGCCCTACACCAAGAGTAGCAAACTTTGCCAACAGAAACTCAAAAACATCACCTCTGCCGTACCTCCCAATGTAACCAGACCCAGCAGCACACGCTGCCCGGGACACAGCACTGTGTGTGAGCCCATTTTGCAGTTGTCGGGCATGCCCTGAGACCTACCGGGAAAGCTGACTTTTTAACCCTTACTCTGTCATTTTTGGTCAGTTGACACAGATGTGCTTAAATTAGTATCCCTGACCCAATTTTGCATGTTCCCGTATGACTTGCTGATCCTTCAAAGGGAAGTACCAGTAACAGCCTCACTGCATGACACTAACCGCAGAGTTTCCTAACCACAAAGATCTCAGGAACATGCTGTGAGCACACAGTCAAAAAAAACAGACCTGACCCCGAGTGTGCATTTCTTTCGCCAACTCCTGCCTTGAGCACAGAAACTCCTTTTGGAGAGCGTCTGACGCTGGAAAAGCTCAGAGCTGCCACCATAAAACAGAGAGTTGGAAGGAGAAAATTGAGTAAGAAACCTTCAGAATCGGTAACAGATGCTGCAGAGATCAAGCAACTGGCACCGCCATGAATTACAGCAAACCTCACCAGAACATTGTAGGGACATCGTGCACCTCCTGAAAACCAAACAGGCAAAACACTGGACAGCATCTATCTTTGGCTGTGGAGAAGATAAACTTGGGAGTATCTAGTGAACCCTGTCCTGAAGATCCCGCTTGGAAAAGCAGCCTGGCCTTCATCTTTGTCAACAGAAAATCAAAACTTCAGGCCAGACTTGCATTACTCTTCCCATTTCAAAAGTAAACCCAAGAGCTCTTCCTCCTGTTTCTGATCTAGATCCCCACAGAAAGAACAAGATTTTGCCCAGAAGCCTTCCGGCACAAAAATTTAAGTCATGTAGCTAAATCCCTGGGTACCAGATTGAAAACATCCCTTAATATGATTTGAACGTACTTTTTGCTGTTTAATCACTGAGTCTCTTTTGATCTTGATTTTGTCCTTCAAACAGTTGCGTATAATGTTCATGTAACTAAATCCCTTTTTTAGTAAAACTTCTGACTTGACAGTGTAAGCTTTTCATAGCAGAATGAAAGTGAACCGTGAGTGGAATTGGTGACAAACAGATGAAAACAAATGCTACAAATGCCCCGGTACGTGCTGTATTTCTGTCTAAAGATGATCACTTTTAGGAAGGAGGCAATAGGTCTGGTGCAGAGATGACAACATGTAGGCTCCATCTTCTTCTTCCAGGAAACAAACTCTTTTCACAAGTGCAATGCACCCAGGTCATGTAACCTGGATCAGTAACGGAGCAGATGCATCCCTGACCTGCAACCGGCACTCAAAGACATAAATGTAGTATTATGGGCTGACTTAATGTGCTGTGTTCCAACTTCGGACATTTTATTAGGTATTCAAATACTTAAAAAAATTCAAGCTCCTTCTTCTATGCAAACAGTCACCTTGCAGAAAGATATGTTTTACAGTACCATAAAGCTCAGAAAATACTGTGGTCCCACCCCACTGGACACATTTTACTGGCATAGATAGTGCACATGCTGGAGCTTTATGTCCAATACTACAAACGCCCCCCTTTTTACGGCATTTCTTGAAGTTCATTTTAATAACAATAGAAACAAAAGATAAATTTCCCACAGCTACATTAAAGCAATTACATCTCTGACTCTTCTTTTTTCAAGTGCAAAGACGGCAGGTTTGTGATGTGAGATCTAAATGACTGGGTTCTGCTTTTGGATGGCTACCCAAGGGGGTTTCTATCCTTCAAAGTGATTTATTTCTTGCAATCTAGGGATTTCTCTCTTCAGAAGAATACGTGAACATGAACACGGTGCTTCGAGAGAGTGGCTGCTTCTTCAAGGTGCCTAATCAGCTATTTTTCAGCTGAGATTCTTCTGAAAATTAAATGTCTGATGACATTAAAAACAACACCAAAAAAAATCTCCACGACATTACATCTGTCTCAACTTCTTTGCCATTCTTTTTTCTTTTTTACTCCATTGACTTAGAATATGAGGAAAACCACAGATGACATGATGAAACCAACAGACATACACACAAAAATAAAATGCAACTGTGCATGCTGGAGTTCTATTCAGTATCCATGGGGGTGGGAAATCTGGATTTGTAACGTCTGAGTGCTGCTGCACACTCACAAAACTATCTGTACTGGTAGGAGTGAACTGACCATTACTGGCTTCGGAAAAAATCCGATGCATTAAGCGTGCTCAGCACTAGGAAACCTCTGGCAAGACAACCTTAGACAACATCTGAAATGAAGAGAACTGCACAACTTGTAAAATGACCAGATAATTCTGAAAATGCTTCAAGCACTTCACTGCGGAGCTCACCCAAAGCTGTTATACCAGAGTCGATTAAATGTGTGCTGATGATCAACTTTGCACCACTGGGGAATGGATCTCCCTCGAACAAACTAAGCAGGACTTGAGAAACTGTAACGTTCTTAACCGGGAGAACAGCCGTCCCCGGTTCTCAGCACACAGATCACCGCTTCCAGTGAAAATTAAGCAAGTATTCATTAACCATTTCAATTCACTTGAATTGTTCTGCAGAAATACCAAGCTGCAGTAGCTGCTCCGTGGCAGCTCGCACCGGTCTGATCCTCATCTACAGGAGGGGCTGTAGCAGCGGGACTATGGATTTGTGCTAAGTTATAGCCTGTTTTCTGCCTTGGGCTACCCTAGTTGTGGTCAGACTCCAGTGGTGACAGAAGTCCTGCTGAAGTGAACATAATGTAAATAGGGACAGGACCAGAGGAGAGAGGGAGAGAAAAGAAGAGAGCTCTGCTGAGGTTTAAAATATTCTAAATCATCCAACTATATAGCTACTCCACTGCTCGTAACTTTTACTCCAGACAAGTGTGCAGACCTCTGTTCGTGTGTTTTCATTTTTATAGCCTCTCTGGTATGCCTACTGCCTGCCTTAAACATCTTTTAAAACTGCTGGTAAATCATACCTCACTACCTATAAAAGGCATTTGAAGACAATATTAAAATTATACAGAACTAGTAATTTCCGACTTACTTTCTCCTACTATCAGCATTACTTTGACCCTAGTACAACCAGAAACAATTAGGATATCACTCAGTTAGTGAGGTGAACACACATTAAAGAGTTAACACTAAGAAAGGCACAGCAATATTTTTCAAAAGTCTGATTCAGCAGAGACACTTGGGTTCTGCAACGCGCACAGCACCTTTTAGGCATTTTGTTACTGCACTGCTTAACACCAGGTTATATATCCAGATATTCTTCCCCAAGAAGGCTAATAACATGGCTATCTCTGCACATTGCTTTGAAATTATAACTTTGCTGCATGTCATGGATCGCTTACTTCTTGTATTAGATTATAAATGGCCATGCCAACTTACGTATGCATGTGCAGTACGAAACACAGGCAAGATCCTAGCAGAGGCCCCTGGCGTTACTGAAATTCAGCTGCTGCTAATAAGAAGAAGGGAAAACATTTCCATCTGTCTGGATTGGGAAAAAGAATTCATGAGTCTCTGATTCATCTGCATCCATATGCTGATATGTAGACAATACTTATGGACACATAGACATATGCGAGGTAGCCAGCAACAGAAATCAAATCAATCACAGATCACAGCATGTGATTTGCCTAATTATGAGTAACACCTCACATTTTTTATCTACGCAAAAAGCACTTTGTGAACGAGCAGATGGCATTGCTATGGGATGGCACCATCCTCGACAGTTGCAGATGCAGAGCATTTACACAGCACGCTGAAAAAATGACACAACACAAGCTGCTTCCTGGGAAAAAGATTCAAATTGAACAAGTGTCACCAAACAAAATACACGTATTTATTGATGTTCTGAACTTATCTGATCCAGCCTCTTTCCTCAAATCAAATACATACGCGCAGGCCAGGGAGTGATGCTATCTAGACATCATTAAAGTCTCTTAGATAGAACTGTCACATGAGCTGCCTCGCACAGAAAAGCAGAGATGCAGACCAACTTGAGTCTAGTTCCAACCCGCAAACAATTTAAATCCACACAAGCAGAATCAATAGGAAGAAGCCCTGCAGAGAAAGCAATTACACTGCAAAAGCAACTATATTACAGCATGGTTACGGCTGGAAGGCAGGACGCAGAAGGCCATCCTCACTTCTGTGATTACCCAGTGGAGTTCTCTCCAATGCATCTGGCCTGTGAAACGACAAGGTTGAGCCCGGACATGTTCCTGCAATCAAAGCGTTTCTGTTTCTGGGCTTCTACTGCAATGATAAGGCTCTTCTTTACCAGACCTGTCCCTCAGGTTTGCTGTGCTCCACAGGCAAATGCGGGTCTGTGCGTCAGGAACCAGGCTTGGGTGCTCAGCGTGCTCTCCTTTTCAATAGCTTCATGGGAGTAATAATCTCATTTCCTGGATCTGCAATTATTTATTTATTAGAGACCGTGCACTTGCCACTGTACAAGACACAAAGAAAAATCATCTGACCATTCCTGGTGATAGAAAATTCAGGGTTTCTATTCAAATTCTTGCTTTTATTTGTGGTTTGTCTGCATTTTTTTCCCCCAAGCTGCTGTAAGCACATACACTGGTGTGACAGGTTTGAAGCAGCTATAAGATGATTGATGGAAACCATATTTTGGCCTTGTTGTGGGAAAATTTACTGTAGGCATGTACTCAGTTAACTCTGTATGGGCATATCTAGGAAAACGGGAAGGGCAGAAAAGAAAGTCTGGGGCTACGACTGTACCTCTGACACCAAAGTAATTTGATTGGCTTTGATTATGATAGAGGGTTATGGGGTCACTAAAACGTTTTGCACAGACTGTTTTTGAATTGCTCTTATCAAATCACTTTGTTTCTTCTGCTGAAATGATCAATACTCGGTTTTAAGAGGGATGCTCTTTTGGTCTGCATGACTAGACAGAGGCTTCCTCGCAGGAACACACACAGGGGCCAAACTCTGACCTGCAGTGCCACAGCAGCTCATGCCTGAGTTAGCCTCAGACAGCAACTGCCTTGGAGAGGAGGAACTGCAAACCTCCATCCGTCTCGGAGAGGCGAAACGTCTAACAGCCATGGCTGTAGTACACTCGAAAAGGTAAAATGACAGATGCAGCTAACCATGTGACGTGAAATTGGATTGATCCGGAGGAAAGATGCTAAATCATGCTGGACGTCGTTACATCAAACACACGTACCTACAGAGACAGCATGACAGCAAAGGTCTGATCAGTGGGACAATGGCCTGAGCGGGAGGAGGGTGCTCTGTGTTGGGATTTGACTGTATCTCGTGGCTGCCATTCAACAGACACTCCAGAGTGTTTGCTTCAGGGTGAAGAGAGGAGAGGAACACAGGGTATTGCCGGGATACAGGGCCGAAGAGCAAAAATACATCCCTAACTGAGACCACTGGGGAGCTGGGGAGTGGTATTTCAAGAGATGTCAGGCTCGCAGAGAGAGCGGCAGATGCTTTTTCCATGCCTGGAAGAAGACAGGAATGTTGTTTGGGGAAATGTGAGTAATGGCAAAAGCAGCCAAAGCGATTAGTATGTGTGAAAGTAAAATAGAGCACAGGGAGGCATATAAAAGCCAAGGACCCCGAATTACTCTTCGGGCAATCAGCAGGGTGGCTCAGCCTCTCTGGTTGACTCCACTTCTAAACAGAAGGCATTTGCCTCCTGATGTTTTTATTCCTGAAGTACTTTCAAAACTCCAGAGGAACAAAACTGATCAGTGAAGACACCCGACCAGTGGATCCTACCAGGAAAGGGCACAGGAAGAGTCCTGCCTGCGTGTTCCTGTTTCTCCTACTTCAGCTAAGCTATGCTTCCCAGAATGCTGCGCAACAGATAATGCTGCAGAGAGAAACAAAAAGCCTGCTGCTCTCCCAACTCTGTACCAACATCAAGGTTCATCACTTATAAATAACAGTTGGGATCTTAAGGAAACACATATAGCAAAAGTCAGTTTGCAGTAGGAGCTGGGGATTTCAAGAAGTAGAATACAGATAAAATATTTTGGCTTGAAGCAGCAGTAAACATGCAACAAAAGTAAACGCTTCTCAAGCCAGCAGCATTGACAACATACGTGCCATTGCCCTGTGTGGCCTTTACGTCATTTAAACAGTGAAGAATGTTTTTCAAAACACTGGGGGACACGAGCTCTGAACGCTCAACCACAGGAAGCATCAGACGAAACACGCTCAGGTTCATCCCATCAGCCCACTGTCTTCCAGCCATGGCTCTTTGGAAACCAAGTTACTAAATCAGCTCAAGTTGATCACTTACTCTTGACCTTTTACAGCGATTAGTGTGCGTTTGGATTATGGATTATTTGGCTGTTCACTGTGTGGCTTCAACTGTGTGTACAACACAACAGTGGATCTGCTTAAAGGGAAATACTAACTGCCGTAAGGTGATGAACAGCTATGCCCACTTTGTACTTCTAACCTGCAAAATATACCTCAAAAAATGATTTTAAGAAAAGCAATGAGTTGTTCGTACTCTTACAGATCAACCTAATGAAAAGAAAGAAAACAGCTTTTGGCTAAAAAACTGAAAGCCCTGCTGGAGGGATACACTTGTTCTGTCAGACACATGACCTCTCCTCTCCCCTCAATCAACCCGATTGTCTGTAATTTTATCTATTTCTCTGCTTTTAAATATTGATGTCTCACAAAGCTTCTCATTGGAAAAAAACACATCTTATTCTTCAGCTGTGCTGCCTTAGGCTGCGGTCCTGTCAGATCTCATCCAAGAGGAAGGCTCTTGGAAAAGACGACTTTCCAGGCACTGTGAAGAGTGATATGGATGATGGAGTGAACAGCACGCTTCTCTCCAAATCAGTGGCCACCCCGTCATGGTGCCACGGGCAATCTTCTGTAGCTGCTGCTGGCTTCTTAGCAGAGAAGCAGAACTCAGATGTTAACCACTTTTATTTATTAAATGTCCCATGACAAACCTGTCCCTTTGTCTAAATCAAGAGAGAGACAATGGAACGGGATATTGTTTTGCTCAAGGAGAAAAAGAACTAGAATCAGGATTTGAACCTGTAGCTGGAAAAAAAGAGAAAGGAAGAAGCCTAGGTCATAAAAGCAATTTCATTGCATAGTTTTAGACTAGAAATTAAGAATCCAACAAAGTATCCTGCACTGAATCAGATACTGTGCAAATCTTGTCATGCATTTACTCACCATTTTCACAGTGACGTACAAATCAAATTTCAGCATTGCTGCATTTGAAATAAACTTTAAATAAAACCTTCTCTTGTAGACCATAATGAAGGACTTTCCAAAGGAAGATGTCTCTCTGTCCTTAGGAGGGATATTTCTGGGGGAAGCTGGATGACTGCAGCACTGCACAGCTGATGCTACCTGGGGAACCTAAGCGGGGAGAAGACAAAAGCCACAGACGCTTTTGCTCCGCTCCTGCGCAGGGAAAATTCAAAGTTTAAAAGTGAGGCATCTCCTGCTATTCCATGGAAGGATGGTAAACAAGGATCGTGCCCCGATCGATGAACAAGGAAGAAATACTGTGAGCTGAAACACCTTCAATTTTTTTCCTGTTCCATAGATTATTCCCTTTCAGAGAGAAATGAGGAGCAGACGCCCTGCTAGCACTTCGTACAACCTGCCTCAGAAAATTATCCCACCTTTTAAGGCCAGACTGGAAGCAAACCTCAAAAGCTCATTGGACTCAGCAAATCAAGAGGAAATCAATGGACGTGTGACATTTTATACTGAAAGCCTGCAGTAAAAAATGAAAAAAGAAACAAAACAAAAAAATGGGCATCACAGAAACTGCTTTCCTTCACCCCCCTCCAAGAAGGACAATTTTTTACCGTATCAGCTTTTATTTGAAAATATCTTCCAGCTCTATCATCACTCTCCTTTACCCTTGGGGCATGTGATCTACTAAAATGAGCGTGCACATGGACAGAGGACTCCTCACGCCAGTCCTCATCTCCCGTAGGAGTGAATGAGCAAGCTGCTTCGCTCACCTTCATTTCTCTCTCCTGTCCCACTGTCTACCTACTGACAACGTAAAACCTTTTGGAGGAAGGGGCTGTGTCTGTCCCCATGTTCGCACAGAGACCAGCAGCGTAGATTCCTGCCAGCGGCTTTGCTCTGCCACACACACGCAGTATATGTAGGAATTACAGGGCATAATCCAGCAAAGAACACGACATCCGCCTAACTTTATGCATGCGAATAGCCTTACTGATGTCAATGAAATTACTTATGACTGTAAATTATGCACATAATTAAATATCTGGTTGGACTGAAGCCTAAATGAATGATTCACCGACAAGTCAGAGAGCCTACCTCTGTGACCAGATCTATAGCCATTTTTATCACACACCTACAGTAGTGTCCTGCACTCCATCACTGTGCCACTAACGCTGGCGTGGGACTGTCCCTTCCTGAAAGATGCTGGTGTACGTGGCAGTAGATGGCCGGGCACGGTCTCGGACAGAGATCAAAAATGGAGATGTTCCAGCCAGGGAAATGTTAACAGCCAAAGAAATCGTACTTTTTCTTTCAAAAGAAGCAAGTCAGTTTTCCCAAGAGCCTCAACCAATTTGCCCTGAGAGAACAGGAGCAAATTTAGAGTTCTTTCTCCAAATCCAACATCTGTCATTTAGAAACAAAACAATCAGAGAAACTCTTATTACTGGCATAGCAACTGGTAAATGAAACCTGGAAGGTCTGGCTTTCCTTTCCTCTTGCAAATCAAAGCACACACAAACAGAACTGTCTGTAAAACCAATAGTGTGTGCCTGCACCTCCTAACGACTGCACGGCTTGTCTTGTCAAGTAATGCTGCCTCACAAAATACATAACTTTGCTGATGAAATAGTTTTGATCAGCAGGAGCGCTGCAGAAGTGTTTGCTGTCTTGTGGGAAGAAGACACGAAGTTCTGCTCTTGAGGCTTCTTGGAAATATCAGAAAAACACTCTTTTTCTTTATAATTGGATCTTGCTGTTTGTCTTTTAGTGTTCCCTTTGTCTGTTTGTCTCTGTCTTCTCTCTATCCAGACTGTATAAAGTTTTATTCCTTTATCATTTTTAGTATTAAGAAGTTGTTTTTATATTTCAGCCTTCCCAAAGCAGCCAGAATCCTGATTGTCAGCAGCGATGTCTAGACATAGCAAATCCTTAAACTCAAGGCCTTTGCCCTTGAGAAAGAGAAATGCAGCAGTACACCATCGCCCACGTTTTTCCCTGGGCAGTGTCAGGTGCTTTGTAAGGCTTACTTCTTTCTGAGGCTGCAGCTTGTTAAGATGAAATTTGGATCAAGTTTTGGAGTGAGAATTCAAGGCTCCTTTACGAATGCAGTCAGTCCCACGGGGTTGGTTCAGGTCAGCTGTGGTCAACTACCAGCACAGCTTCTCTTTTAACAGTAATACCTGTCCGGCAATACAAGTCAGCAACAGAAATCCCATAATCAGTTGGTGTGACTGATGTGTCCTGCACTCCTGAATCCCCCAGTAAACCCCCGTGCTTTTTTTTTTTTTTCCCTTTTAAAATATAAGATTAAACAGAGAAAAATAAGGACGATGTACAGTTCCTGAAGGTTTACAAGCCTGTAGGAATACTGAGAGGCGGTAATAAATGGCTAATTAGGGAAAAAGAGCTTCACAGCAGCTGCCCAGTTAATTCATAGAGGTAGTATGCAAATGCGAGATGCCAAACCAAAGCTGAAATAACAGACGTTAGCAGCGTGGTTCATGTCCAAGGAAGGCAAGAAACTGCCTGCCAAATTAATTCAGCTCAGCCGTTTTTTCTTTCAGTTTCAAAATCAATAATTCCATATCTCTTCTTCTTCCTTTTGGGGGAATATGCTAAATCAAATGTTTATTCTAGTCTTTTAGGTTCTAGTGCCTGCACTCCTGTTTCAAGGCTTGCGACTCAGTTGAAAACAAGACGTTAGCTCATCTGCAACATTTCTGGGGAAATACAGCCCTGCCATAAAACTCAGCCCCACTGTCCCCCTCTTCACAGCTGAAATGCAATCAATGGCTGGGATGATGGTAAAACTGCAATGCAAAAGCTTAGAGACCGCAGAGCACCCAACCCTAACCCAGCGGCTCGCTTCGAGCTGTGATGCACATCACTTGTTTTTATGACCGCAAAGTCCAGCAGCAAACGTTTAAAATGAAGAGGAGGTGGGAAATCGGATCAGAACAGCAAAACAAACACACGAACTGAGCAGCTCCCCTCTCCTTACGCAACCAGCTCAAGCAGAAAAATTTCACCTGTCAAAGGGAAAAAGTCAAACACATCGGGAGATTGTTCGGGAAATTCTCCATCTCCTTCACATTTAGCTCCAGAGCTGTTAACTAATCCCAGCTCCCTCCCTAGAAGGTGAAAACCACTGACTACAAAGTGCTTATTCAGCTTGTGGGTTCAGTTACTTCCGCAATGACCAAATGGGGTTTTCTGGACACAAAATCTCCACCGACGTTAGGATAAGCAAGGACAAACACATTGTTCCCACAGTTAGTCCAGAGGTGGATCCATGATGAAAATATAGACAAAAGCTGAGGTAGGTAGCCCACTTGGCACAGCTGATTGACTCTAATAGGTGTTGATTACAATGCTCATATTGCATGAAATTAAAAAGCTTACAAATGTTATGAGCCATTACCCTTCCATTTAAGAGAGCTTATGACAAGTTAGCAACATTTAATGAAATCCTTTTCAAAATGCCATAGGCAGCCTCCACGAGATTTTGCTTTGAAATGCAACTTGTGGAGTTATTTCAAAAAGTTTATTTACTTCAGAGCTTCCTCTCTTGCTCTTCCTTGGGATACTCGGATTTTGCAGCTGGCGGGACACTTCAGTTCCCAGTGTGTGGCAGATAACACCAGCTTGTTAGACAAACAACAGGGAACAGACAAAGCAAGATTTAATTCTGGTGTTATTGGAAGTACCCCTTCAGCCAGCCTACAAAATTTCCTTCAAAATTCAAAGCTGAGAGACTTATGGCCAATTTACTATGAAGGTAAAGGGAAATGTTTCCACAGTTGCTGCAAAATTTACTTAAACTTCCACCTTTTCAGCACACTGGAAATATCACAGAGCCACTAACTGCCCCCAAAGCGCTGGGGCAGCCAAGGTTCACTCTGAAGTAGGCTCTCTGGATTTTATTGCTGAAGAATGAAATTTATTAAGAGGAGAGCACATCAATTTTATAAATCCCACTGGACGCTCACGGCCTACTGCCGTACGTGGAGTCAAATCTGCTTTGGATGGCGACGGCAACAATATCTGTGCATCAGGTGAGGGCACGTCTGCCAAAATGATGCCCTTTGCAACTTGCTCGGCTGCTTCTGTTTATTTTTACTGTTTGTCCCGCTGACTGCCAGCTCTCCTCTCTGTTTATAGCTGTCGGGCAAGCAAGACTCAAACTGACCAAACTGAGAGAGACATTTATAGCACAAGCACCCTGGCACAGAATCTAACGACAAGGTATCTGGAGTGGTGCCACAGCAAATGCTTAATAAACCCTACAGGGAGAACACGAGATGGCCAGGCACGGCTGCAAGAAGCTTTCTTTTGTTGGCTGTGCCATCACTAGCATTCTTTAAATTATTAGGGCTTTTAAACAGTATTTTAACATCTGCTGCCAAAAAATCAACCAAGAAGCAGTAAGCTATGAAGATGCAGAGGAAGCACCGTGCTTCAGAAGTCGACCTCAGATGGCGCGAGTTTTTTCTACCCGAAGCCACAGCAGCAGCTGGACTGCTCCAGAGGCAGGAGACCAACATCTCCATGAGCTGCCAGGAGCTCTTACAGGCTCTTACATTCGTATCCTAATGTGCAAAAAAGAAGATTCCTCTCTCCTTTGAAGAGAATCTGTCACTACGGGAATAGCTAAATGCTGGGAGGAGTAATGACCAAAGAGGAGGTGGGAGCACGCTAAGTGACGGCAGCACAAACTTCATTTCCACCCTGCGATGGTTTCAGCGGGCCTGCTGAAATCCTTAAGCGCTTTGCTGGACCAAATCATCAGGAACTAATTCAGTATCCTTTTCTTGCTCTGTAAACTCTGACAAAGGAAGAAAAGGAATTATTCTGTCTCCTTCCTCTAAAAATAGCAGCCTTCTTTCATGCCATCTATCTGAGCCTTTACTGAAAGCTAGATTTCTACTACGCAGTTTGAGCATCATACAAAGTTGCAATTATCTTGCCATCTGCATTGCCTTTCTTATGGGTGAATGTTGCCTTTTAATCCAAATTAGGATGTTATATTGTTTAGAAATATGTATTTATGGCTATGAGGCAGGTATGCCCCATTGTGGGCACATGACATTGTTTAATCCACATACATGGTTTATTGTTTTTCAGTGCATATTTTTAGCTTTGAGGCGGGTAGACCTGCAGAGCAAATAATACAAAAGAATACGTCCATTACAGAACTGCTTCTGTGCTTTAAAATTATACCACTCTTCTTCCAGATCTGAACATTATGAGACAAGTACATTGGCAAAATAATTATTTATCACTCTTAAAAGCTTCCCTTAAAATTTCTATCAGTCAAATACTGGCTGGGGAAAATGTAAAGTACAGACAAGCATATTTTATGCACTTGCTGGTCTAGCTTTTATGCTGATGAGAACTTACTAAACACCAGTAAAGGGAATAGCAGTTATCAGCCCTAATACACAACTGTGATTTTTTCAGGCCAAACAGATGCCCTTGAAGAATCCCAGCCAAGAGTTAATGACAGGCCCAGTCCTTCTTCCACTGTAGTCACTAGTTATTTCCTATGGCTTCAAATGAGACCAGGTTTGCCCTAACGCTCTGAGTGAGCACACTGCTCAGTGAGACGCTCATTGCCACAGGGAGCAGGATAGGGACCTCTAACATCGCTCAAAGAAAGGAAAATAAAAAAAGACCCTGTACTTTGCCTCAGGCTTTTCTCTTTAATGTATAGGATTCTTCTTTTAAACTATTTTTTCAGTTGATTAAAAATAATGGGAAGCAGACCTTCAACAAGAAACCTGCCAAATACACTAAGGGATCTCTTTGAAAAGACATTTAAAACTTCCTTAAAATCTGTTCAGTGAATTTTGCGATCACTTATTACCCATGCAACAACAGAATAGCTGGGAGCTCCCCCAGGTAGCAGAGGACAGAGAAGAAAGGTCGGTGCCCATGTTTAGATCTGTGTTCCCAGACCCGCCATCAGTACAAGAATCTGCCAGAGAGACGAACGGGCAGGACTCCAGGCAAGAGCTCTATACCGCAAAAAATCTTTGTCAGGCAAATCCATACTCTCGTCTTCAAAAGCATTCAGGGTAAGAAAATTTAAGCCCGGGTGTAAACACATTTGCAAACTGCGCTTTATATTTTCTATCTATGCACTTGAAATGAACACTGAAAGGGTAAAACCATCCTAATCCTATCATGGCAACGTCCTTCTCTGCTTCCCAAAGCTAAGATTATCATCTCATTGGTTGTCACTCAGCTCCTGAGAGAAGTAATTCATTTGATTTTTTCCTGCATAATCACAGCACTGGATTTTACTTCTGATGTTATTGGAATGGAAAACGCACACAGCCTGTTCTCCGTCTTGCCCCTTTAAAGTTACTTCCAGACCTGGACGTGGCAACCTTCAAAACACCCCGGCTGCACTAAGAAAGCTAAATCTGTGCTCACTATGTTTCAGGCAACCTGCTTGTTAGCAGCTCTTCTCAACAAAGGCAGGAACATTTCCAGTTTTAAATTTCTATTCAAATTAAGGCAATGAAGACTGAAGACCACAAAACCGTTGCCATTGCTTCCCAGCACATAAAATTAACAATTTGTGCTGCTGTGTTCAACTTTCAGTCAAAGTTTGTCTGATTTATAAGCAAGCAGATGGTTCACACGATAGTCCACAATAAATTACAACAGTTAGAAAGACAGCTACATTTTGAGAGTGACAGTGCAGCTGAGCTACAGATGGGTTTATAGATGACCCTTCCAATTTTTAATAATCTCCATAATTTATGTGCAAGTAACGAAATGTGAGGATTCCTAATGCACCTTCTTGACTAAGTACAAATCACTTTTATTTACACAGGCAATACTTCATGGTCCAGTTAACTTCTTAATTAAAGGCAGCAAGATGCTCATGTTCCATGCAAGTGGCATGGAAAATACTGTTTAGTGTGCAGTATGTTCAGCTGGGAGTTTAAGATGCTCTGAACACTCCTGGAAAAGGGAATGCATCCATCTCATTTCTTTCAAACACCACTACAAGGGTGCAAACGCTGCTACCACCAGTTACTGTTCATTAATCTCCAGAAAAAGTTTAGGCTCATGCAGTAACAAGGTTATGTTTATTTGCAAGCCCTGATGCTTAGAAATAGGCTCAGTATTTAAAACAAACCCAGTATTAATGAGCCAGGCCTAGGATGGGCAAACAACAGGTACAGAGACCCTCGTAATATGAAGAGAGAGGGATTTGGGGGGGGTCGCTCTTGAATGGGTGCAGGAAAAGGAAAGCAAGCCTGGAGATGTCATTCCTGAGACAGAAGGCAGCGGTGATGCAGAAAGAAACTGTTCGGAAGCAGCTTTAAGAAGCTAGTTCATGTCAGTGATTTTAATGGCCACTTCTCTGGCACGGGACCGAACCACGTCAGTCCAGTCTTTCTGCTAACATTTTTGAAGGGACTCCCAGAAAAAGGCCTTTGTTGGGTTGTCATCAATCCCACGCCATGCTACAACAGATTTAGTTCTTCTTGGTTGTAATTTCAGTTGCAATGAGTTACCTTCCAAAAGGAGCACAGCTAAATGCAACCACTCTGTCCAGAGGGTGACTAAGGGAGCAGCACCTACTAGAGCTCGTTAAGGCACAAACCTCAGAAACTCAGAGGTTCCCACACAGTCAGTCTCTTGGGATGACATTTGTGGGCTTTTCCTCCTCTCTAAACCTTGGGCTTCCCTTCCTGCCAAATCAATTTCAAAAAGAAATCCACTTCTAAGTGGAAATCCAAAACTATCTCTGAACCAGAAGGCACAGCTCCTACGAAAGCAAGTCTGTATGGACTTTTAATTACCACCTTCCTGGGACTTAAGAACGGCAGCAGAGAAGAAGAAGCACCAGCGACAAATTCAGGCTTTCAAGAATTATCATAATTCACGCTTTGGAGATATTTCATCAGGAATTGCCCACCTCTGCCCGCAGCAGAGCAGCGTGGGGAGCAGCACCGCAGAGACACACGAGTAGGACAACCCACTCCGTGGAGGTGATGGGAGACTGCAAAAAGCAATTCTTCCCCTGCCATTTCCATGCAGCACCAACACCCCTTCATCTACTACACAGAACGATAGTGAAATTAAATTTGGGTGTTTTTTTTGTTTTGTTTTGTTTTTTTTTTAATGAAAGTCTTCTATAAATAACCAGCTTCCTAAAGTCTTTTGAGCTTTATATAAAACCATTATCTATTGCTGTACACAACTCTTAGGTTGTTTAATTAAACATATGAAAAATATTATATGTCAGCTTATTTCTGGCATGCTCTTTACCGTTATTTGTCATATTGTTTCTGTTACACTTTGCATAATTAAAGCCTCATTAGGCACTTACGAAAACCCAGAGAAGATTACTATAGAATTAGTATGGATGTTCATCTGTACTCCTGAGTGCTCAGTTTGGCACTTCATTTTAGCAATATTCATCAAGTTCAGAAACTGCTAGTACGCTTCCTTCCAAGAGAATACTGGGTCATAATACGATTCTTCAAAAATATATAGCATTGATTATTTAGTAGTATTTTTAAATATTACATAAATATCATCCTTTGACTGCAACCCTTTCATTTGCTTACAAGAGCCCAAATTCACACACAAGAAAGCAGAAGTTGATTGAAATCAATAGGATTGTTGCCCACAGCCAGTAGTAATTCTAGCACTATGATGAGCGCACCTGAAAGCCAGCACAGGCTATTCCAGTTTAACTCCACTGAGAAGTCAGAGAAACCATACACGTGGTTCACGTCATGATATAGTTAATAGAGTTTCCAGACAACATCTACTGAAGCCAGCAGGGATGTTCCAACTCACTAGGCTGTGGATCAGACCTTCTGGCTTTTAGCTAGATCCTTCTTTGGCTGACAGCAAAAATAATCCTGGAGAAGGGATAAAGCAAGGAACACACACACAGGCCTTACCTTATATTTCTTGTTCCTTGCATTCACTAAACTGTCAATGGTGTGGCAACTAGTTTCATAACCTCAAGAAGGGGACATCTTTTGTCCCCCCTGCCGTATTAAAATGTAAATCAATATGATAACATGAAAACAGTAAACTCCCCAGTAGCAAGAAGTGGTTCTCAGTTCTCTAAGTAATCAAATATTATTTCCAGCAACCTAACTAGAGAAAAACAAATGTAAAGAGCAATTTGTCAGTCTATTTATCAAACCCAGTGCTGCACCTTTCACTTTACAAAGTGTATGACATGTTAAGTTCTACGGTTCTGTTTTAATTCGAGGATTAAAGCATTTATAGATATGAACGTTTTCTTATTAACTTTTCTTCCTAAATGATTATACTTGTTCAAATCAATTCCTAGACATCTTACAGAGGTTACAACCTTCACTAATTAAATCGGATATTGTCTGTTGTGTTGATTATGCTACAAGTTCCAATTTCTACAAGAGCACTGAAATGCTGAGATAAAGGGATGTTAACTTTATTTAATTAGCTATCTGCCATTGTTATCAAAATAGAAGGTTAGTATCTGACTCAAATTAACACTTTGGATCAGGAAACAAGATAGATGACATCTTCTGAGAAGGATCCTGGAAACTCTCTAGAATTGTTTCAGTTATTTTAAACCTGCTCAGGACAAACAGGATTGCATTAGGAAGAGCAAAAGTCACCGACAGTCAATGAAGTGCTGCTATGAAAATGCTATTTCAATCACACTTGGGTTCTTTCTCATTTTCAGTTGTTAACATCCTTGCCACTTTTGTCAAGCAGTCTCTCCTAGCAGCACTGAATTTTAACTGCACATTATTTCAAACACAACATGAAACAGGACTGAGCGCATAATATGGGTTTATTGTGCCAGCTAACAACAGATCAGGCTCTTGTGCCACGGCATCACCTCTCTGCTCTCTGCAGAAAACGAGTAACTAGTTAAACGCGAGCTGGGTTCACAACTGCCTGCCACCCTTCTACCTTGGAAACATTAGGTCTCTCAGTTGAGGGTTGTTTACGGTTTATCTCAAAAGGAGACAAAAAGACAATGTGGAATCTCAGAGGTCCTGGACGCATTTTAACTACAAACTAAGCCCATGTGTATCAACCCTGCAACGTCCCAGAGGATACAGCACCCGGATGAGGTACCCAAAGGACACCCACTGTCTCACTCGCCAAATCACATTCGTAGACAGTGGCCAAAGAAATTTATCCAATAACCACACCACCCTGCCACTTCATGGTTTTTTACTGTTAGGGCTACAGAAACGCGCTTATTCCTTTCCTGACAACTTACTGGTCTTGACCGGATTTCTTTGGCGTAGAGAGGTTTCAAGAATTCTGAATCTCCTTCGAGCTTTAGACCCTTTTCCGTGATTCTCAGGTTCCCCATTCCATCCTAAAACACAGACAAAAAGAAACAACCCCATTAGTTACAATTACTAAATTCACCAGGCTGCCAATAGCCGATTTTTTTTCCATAGAGGATAACATGTAAAGCACTGGGAGGCACTAGAGAATGCAATTACTTGTGTTATCCTTTTAGCTCTGTTTCTGTGAAAAAAATTTTCTATTCAGAACAATCTGCAGTGCCCCCCAGTAAACCATTTACACAGATGAAAGATGTTCTTTTAAGCTAGGCATCTCTACTCAAAGAGACGCAGGGATGCTCTGTGTTAACAGGAAACTATTCACTGTAATATTCACCGGCTGCCTGTATATTAACACACCTTCTCATTCATAGCAAATCCATATAAAGACTATGGGATTAATTCTGCTGAACTCCATATAGAGAATATATGATTAATTCCACCGAACCGACAAAATAAGGTTTGGCTATGTAGCAGGACTGCAATAAAATGTGTTAGGGAGCTTGATCCCTGTTATTTAGGGAAATCTCTGCAAAACGTGGACTCTTTGGTGGGTTTCTTTAGGGGTCTTGGCCTTTATGGCAAAAAGATGTGGAAATCTGTTGATTAGTCTTACAGTCTTTCCTGCGCTTTCGATATTGTTAAGATGCCACACAGCTTTACTGGAATATACATGTATGTAAATACTTGCTCTGGGAGAAGCAATAATACAACAGGAATATCTTCCCAACAGACTGCGCTCCTCTCTTGGGTTAACTCCTGACTTTTCTCCCCCCCGATGATCAGCTCAGGATCGAAGCCCTCACTCTGCTCCTTGCACAGCCCAAGCACATCCCAGCAATCTGAACCTCTATATCCAAGTATTTGGGTCTCCTGAGTCATTCTCGTGCCCTTCAAACAGCCACTGCAAAATCCATTGGCCAGGTATTAAGTGACCGATGTAACATGCATTTTTCTGTCCTCTCCTCATTCGGATTTCATAGCTGCAGCTATCGGTCCTCACCCTCTCCCCAGCCCTCCCAGGCCCCCCAGTCCCCACCGCTTCCTGCGCTTCCACGGCAAAAATCTTCTCGGCAAATGGTGTGAACTGTTGGCTGCAGGCCTCCAGCAGATGACGGCAGATACTCCATTTTCTTTAGAAATTGTTTAGTTACGTGTGTCCAAGATGTAATGAAACATCTGACAAACCATAATAGCAAACAAAATACATGTCAAAATTTTATATGACTTTTTCTGATGGTTTTTATGCAATAAGACAGGTATACGGATACATTGGCACAGAGCAGAATTGGACCAACCTATATTTCACCTTTAACTTGTGAAAGTCGTAACTTTTACTAAGATGAGGGATTTAGGTTCATTTAGGCTATAATTACTTAGAAAGGGATGTGTGTGTAAGAAACATGGTGTGGGTAGGGAATTGCATAGGTAAATGTATAATCAAAACCACATCAAATGCAAGGTGTTATTTCTAAGATTCAGGGTGATTGCCAAAGGCTGCAAGGATTGAGGTAAATTGTTTTTTTTTTTTTTCTCTGAGAAAAAGATGATCTGAAGAATATCTTTTAGCATAAATTTGACTTGCATCACTAGGATTTGAGACTGACACTAGCAAAAGCTATGTCTCCACATGTATAAATTAAGACTGGGAAATGACCAAGAGTTGGGCAGTCAAGAACTGCCACGACAACCCTCAAACATAACCCGTAAGGAATCTTGCCATCTCTATTTTTTCCCCATTTCTCCAGGCTAGAGAAGCAGGAAGATGATGCTATAAGACGCCTCAAGGCCTCCAAGGTAAGGCAGGATACAATAATCACAAAACCTACAATAGCTGGAGCGCAGTGTGGGGGGGGACATAGCAATGAGGGACACACACATCAGCACTTCCAGGCAACATGATTCATGTTACAGTGAGAGAGATGTGAAACCAAGGGTCATGCAGGCCATGGGATGGCAGGAGTAGTCATTTGAAGGAATCACCGATCTATAAATACGGACATGCCGTACTGACTCCATGGCATCTCATCATGCCATTTAGGGACTCACTGAGAGGGACTGGGTTGCCTCCTTCACAAGTCCTGCGAGGCATGACCTTAAACACTGAAGAGCATATCAAAAGAGCCACGTCAGCACCTAACTCACAGCTGTTTCAGGGATTTTAGAGGAAAGGGGTATGTACTGGAGTAGAAGCCCGAAGAACATCAAGAGAAGACTGGAAAAATCCAGGGAAACAATGTGTATTTGGATATAAGCATTGCATGTTTTTTAACCCAGCTGCAAAAAATAAACCCCATCTGTCTGCTTCTTCTTCCTCCCATTGCGTGTGCACCTCCAGCACCGCAAGAGGAATCACTGTCACTAAAGGTGAACGGCTAATCCGAACAGATTTGCCAAAAGGCATGAATTTGGAAGGATAAAAATCCAAGACGTAGCACGGCTCAGCAGTGACGCTAGTCACTTGCCAGAGTTTCTCCCGCTGCAAGAAGTATCGTTCCCAGGGTGTTCCCTGCCAAGTGAAGATGGTTCTTGCCAGAGCGTGGTGTCTTACGAACAAAGGCAGGCTCAGGAGTGCTGGGCGATAAAATGACCGCTGTCATCTCATTTCAAAATGAAAGCTGTAAGCAAACTTTAAATAGAGACATATGCCAAAAATTCTATTGATTATTGAAGGGCGGGGAATGAGAGATGGGTCATAAAGTGCCACTTGCTACACTCCTTGTCCTGGCTATGAAATACTGGCTTATGAATTCTGGGTTGGTGGTGGCAAGATGGGGTTCATTTATCTCAAGCAAAAGGATGAAGGAAAATGAGTGAAATATGATTGTGCTCCAAAGAGCCCAGATTAAATTTTGATAGTGGTATGCTTTGCGATTTGAGTGAGCAGGAATTATTACAGCTATCTGCAGACCCTCACACATTCTGTGCTGCTAAAAAAACTCCACAAATTTTTTCCCAAAATAGATATTTCAGTAAGGTTACGAGCCCTGAGGGCTTTCACACTGCAGGGTCTTCTCTGGTTTCATAAAGACAAATGGCAAGTCACGCGAGCTGGTATATGCCACATATAGCTGGAAGAATGACCACCTCCGGGGACACGCAGTCCTGACTGCTTCCAGGGCTCGCTCCTGAGCTGAAGTGGGGCAATACTTCACCAGTAACATGGACAAACGGATAAAGGGACTTGTCAAGTCACTACTGAAACTGTGGTAAACTAGCAATTTCGATGGCTCACAACTATATTCCATCCTGAGTAGTGATACAGATCCAGCGTTTCACTCTGCCCCTCTCTTGCGTGTTTCTCTTCCTTTCTCTCCTTCACTTTCTGTCTCCCCAGTGTCCCCCACAGCATTTTTATATGTGAAAAGCACACATATGGAACATTTAGCTCACAGCTACCATGTCCTATACATCCCAAAGAGGTGTCAGGCCCACGGGACAATCTATTACAACCAAAACATCAAGAACACATTTGATTTATATCATCTAAGCAGGCGTATTCTCTTTACAAAACCACCGGGGTGGAGAAAAAGAGGTGCTTCCCCATGTTATTCTTCTCAGTTTTGATCCTTCTCAACCTCTGATCCCCACTCACTTTTATCTCCTCCTGTGGCTGCAAAAACTAATAAAAGCTGCACCCACTAGATATTATCTCTTGACTTCCCTGGTGTTTGGGACCGGGCTGCAGTGCTCAGCACTGACTCTTACCACTGTTAACTCTCTGCTGCACATGTCTCTCATGACTAAAGATGACAGCTTTTTGTAGTGACAGTCCAGGTCAGCAGGTAAGAAAGCAAGCAAAGGCTGTAATCTGAGTTTAAAGTTAAGGAGTATTCTGGCCTCTTATAGAGCAATCATTATTAAATCATATTCATTTATTATTTCCCATTAGAAAAAAAACCCAAGCAGCTTGCAGAATTATATAGAGATCCCAAAATACAGATACATTAGAGAGAAATCATTGGATGAAAGAGTACTTCGCATTTTGTTTTGGATAAAGCATCTTCATCCTCCCTAAATTATATGGTTTAATAACAAATAAATGTCATACTCTGCTACAGAGAATATATATGAAAGGTCCTATGAAATTTCATGGACCGTGACCTATAAAATGTAGCAGAAAGCTGTCCAGAGTGACAAAGACCATGAGTTTTTATTAAACACTGTGTCTGTGATTGGTATATACCCTTATCTGCCATTCTTTTGCTTGTGAATAAGGAAAAAAAAAAAGGCAGTATTGATTATTTGATACACTGACATCTGACAATCTTTGTTTCTCCCCTTTTTATTAGCAGACTCCTCAGCAGAGAGTGAATGACTTTATTGTGCAGGCACAAGCCAGCTCTGTGGGGGCTTCCAGGAGGCAAGTCCCAAACAGGAGGCAGAGAGTCAGGAACCTTCCATTACCACCTGCTTTGAACTATTTGATTTTTGGTAGGGCATGGTGAAAACTTTCACATCAATTTTATCATCTCCACTACACCCTGCCTCTTTTTATGCAATGACTTGTAATGGGCAGGCATAAAAATTTATGTGCTGTTGCTGACTGCTCTGTGCTGAAATGGTAAATTCAACAGCAATGGTAAAATCCTGAATAAGATAGATGTCATTTTGGTGATGCTGAATGAGAAAGGATCTTCTTTTTAGTACCTTGAGAAGTGACTCAGTTTTACAACCAATTTCAAATGATGGTGTTAGTGTTAGGGGAAGAGCCCAGCGTTGCTGCTGTCTGATCACCAAGGCTCCTCTCTGTCTTTTGGTTACCAGTGGGGCTATACACGTGGGTAAAGGCTAGCTTTTTTTTGTTTTCCTTTTTAATCATTGTGGGTTACTTTATTATTATTATTTTTTTTTTTAAATTGTATGGCTGGTAGCAAGGAGATTCAGTTAACAGAATAAGAAAAAACAGCCAACAGAACCAGAGACACGTAATTGCTGTGGTAAATACTCGGCAGTGGTACTACCCGCACCAATCCGGACTGCTCACACATAGGAACAGGGGCGATTTTCAGCAGCGTCGGCCATCCGCGGGCAGCTTTATTAGATCAGGTTGGGCTCACACCACAGCTTAACCTAGTCAAGAACCAAGGCAGGGATAACACGTGTTCACTGTGGCCCTTCATGCCGGGATGCTTTGTTCTTTACAGGCAATAAATTCAGCCTCGCGCTTCTCTGCGCTTCCTCTGTTCTCCTGGCATTTCTGAACACAGAGGCAAATTTGCCGTTTATTGAGGTCTCTCTAAGGATTTTAGGGACACCGGTGATGGGGAACACAGAGAGCTCCAGCTGTTTGCTGGCCACCACCGGCATCGGTGGGTGTTTCCCCATGCTTTTTCCTGCACCTCCACCATTTTCAGTTTTCAGGAGAAGAAACTGTTGGCAAGGTTTGTCTCCGCACGACAGGTGAGCATTTACTTTTTTACTAGGAATAAACTGAAGTTATGTTTGGCAATGTCCTGTGGGAGAGCATTATCTTTGGAGACTGCTCATGTCAGATGGCTGAAACACCTGATTATCGTTGCTTGTATTATCGATTGCTGTGCTCTGCATCGCTTCCAGATACGTGCAAGTTATTACACAGTTCAATACATCCAAGTTAGGGGAAAAAAAACGGCAAATGCAAGTGACCTGTTTTTTTCTTCCCCTACTGGGAAGATTTCTGTGCTGTTCTTCTACCTCTGACTTGACAATAAATGTTTCCAGATTCCACAGATTTAAGGAAGATCTGTCAGATACACATTGTTGACAGTTCTTCACGGCCTCAAACACCTACTTGCTCTATTAGGATCTGCCCTCCCTCCTTCTCCTCATTTTCTTCAGTTAATTTGTCATCTCAATAAAGATCCCAGTATCCAGCTGTGGATCAGCAGCAATATTTTCCTGTAGAAGCCAGGAGAGCTTAAACACCCACCAGCAGCACCAGTTCGATAAAGTTAAAGCTGGTTACACAGCACAGTCCAGAGCAACATATGCTCCAAGGTAAGGAGACAGCGTGTGACAGCTTCCTCCTCTGACACGAGAGCTTGTTTTGAGACCTCACCTATGGACTCAGGTTTGGGTGGACAGTAAAGAAAAACAAGCCAATGTGGTGTTACACAGCATATATGATTGTATCCCTGTATGCATGGATACATGCTTATGCTTTGAATTGCACTATGAGGTCTCACGTCCACAACTGGCATTCGTCTCCCTCTTCTTCTGCTTGCTTATTGACCTCAGATGTCCCTTTCACGTGTCTTACTGGTAGTGTTTTCATTTAAAGGTGACAGGCACAGCGTAGGATAGGTGTGCAGAGACATCACCGGGTGAGGGAAGGTGACCCCAAGTGCCGTGCATCACTGCAAGACAGTATATATGCCCTCTCCAGGGAATGGAGGAGACACAGATGAAGCACAGCTAAAATCTTTGCAGCTAATTGGTGCACTAAAATGACATTATAAATTGCACGACTAGCAAGCAGCTACCTCGCTGCTCCCTCCAGAAGGCTCCTTCCAGAAGCTTGTGACAGTCTGGGAGAAGACACCTCTATATAGTCTCTGGCGCTGCAGTAATCAGTCACATGGGAGACATGGAGTTGAATGACCAAAGACCAGCTGTGGGAGTCACCCACTGGAAAATGACCTCTAGAAGCTGCTGTTAAAGCTGTATGAGCTATGCAGGCACTTTTGCTTCCTTCCACAGATGTGAAGTCATTGTGATAGTTACAGGAAAGTCAGGTGGCTGCTAACTTACGAAGGAGTTATGTGCAAGTGGAGGAAATTGCCTGCAGACCATTATGGTTAATATAAAACTCAGCCCAAACCGAGCCTATGCAAAGCTCAGAGCCCTTCTTTTCCAGTGGGAACTCCTGGTTGTGAATTCCTCTGCATTACTGCAGAAAAAGAGGCAGAAGATGAGAAGAGGGGATATGAGGAGAGCGCAAGAACCGAGAGGACATCTCACAGGTAGGGCAATGAGCTGTGATGAAGAAAATCTTGACTTCATCCCATCAGACTCCCATGCCACGATGGCATTAGGGACGCCTTCCACGTGCACGTTCCCATAGCGCCTTTCCCCTCTTTCTGGTTCCTTCCACACTGACCGAGTGCTCACCAGAGCCAATGCCATTTATTATGAAGATTACTCAAAGAGCCGTATGAAGCTGTCATTGAAGGAAAAGAAACTTACGCATTGGCTTTAGTGGAAGGTAAGGAGAAAAGTCTTTAAGAAGCAGGAAGAACAGGATCAAATGCGATTTTCAAATTACTCTTCCAAGTAAGTTACAACTGACCAAAGCAACTAAATCCCATCCCTTGAAACAATTCCAAACTCATGTTGAAATAATTTCTAAACAAATCGTTCAGCCAGAGCTTTAAGAAAGCTCAGCTCTGGATTTACTGCATATTGCTGGAACCACTTTGGGCAGGAAGTATTTCTTTTCAAAGCAAACTGCTAGTGAGTTTACTCAAAGTATGATCATGTGTGGCACAACAAAACCAGGATTTCTATGAAACAAGCTGTCCCATTTGAGAGTACATCTTTGCAGGGAAAAAAATTAGCAGACCTTTTGGGGAAACAATAATGAAGCCCAACATTGTTACTACAACACAACCATCACATGCAGAATTCCTCTCTAGGGTAATAATTTCCCTCTCCATTGGTACAGCAGAGAAGAGATTAAAATTTGCCTTTCACGTCTCCCAACTCCCTGTTACGGAGCACTTTGGCACTGAAGCAGTTGAAAATGAGCCATGGTCTCTTAAGCGTTCTTCTGCTTTTTTGCTCCAACACAAATAGTAAGGCTTCACATCTTATCATCAACGTATATTCCAAATGTGTCCCTTGAATTCTCCATCTTTTTTAGTCTTGCTCATTACCATAATTATGCTAACTAGAAGGGAAAAGTCCCATCTTGCAGAAATTTGTGCGCAGTCAGAAGTGGAAAAAAAGATTCTTATAGGAACAAGTACTCTTATAATGCAGCAATTTAATAATAAAATCAGCACATAAATTCACTGTACAGTTCAAGGGGTTTCAGAAACAGGTTTTATAAATTATGGTCCTGAATTAGGATAGTCTGTCAATCACAGAATGAAGGAAAGAATAAACACTTCTTTTTTTTTAAACTACAAAGATCTTGGACACCACATCCGCTGTGGCATCACTCCTCCAAGTCACACCAAGGCTGAACTGAACTCACTCATCTTTATATTGTTAGAAGAAGTTTCCAGGGAGAAAGACAACTTTTTTTTTTTCCTTCTTAGTGGATCCCCGCTTTGTGGTCTGTACTTACACTCTGAAGGAAGATTCTTCTGACTAATG
The DNA here is from genome assembly GCA_013398915.1 of Dromas ardeola. Classification (NCBI taxonomy): domain Eukaryota; kingdom Metazoa; phylum Chordata; class Aves; order Charadriiformes; family Dromadidae; genus Dromas; species Dromas ardeola. The sequence goes on along the minus strand of VYZM01017800.1, from coordinate 1,006,920 downwards.
CAGTATTTAGCAGTTCCCCCTGACCAGCAATGAAGCTGGCAGATTAAGGCCTGACACTGTGCAAAGGAAAGTACCAGGTCGCACGCGGCGTTTCTGAAAGTGAGCTCTTGAAAATGGGGCCAACTATTGGGTCATTTTTGTCCGCTATGAATGTGCCAAAACAACTCAGGGGCACTAATTAGACCATAATACCAGGTCTGTTCAAAGAAATAAGGCTCGCACAAACACGCTCGGGTTTCAAACGCCTGTTCAAGATCCATGCTAACACTCAAGATACCAGAAATACAAGCACGGATGGAGAGAGACCCAGCAGGGCTGTGGCCACTCTCGCAAGTCCCGTCTACAAGGCTCATTTGATGACCCCATCTCAGAGACCCATCTCAGACTGATTTACAGGCTACAGGGAAACTCAGAGGAGGTGCTTGTTGCACTGACCTTCTCAAAAACCACCGCACCTGCATTATATACTCGCTGCTATGGCAACATCAGCCTCCGAAGGTCGGATAATCACGATGCGAACCCATATTTTCAGTTCCTTCATTTACTCTCCTTTACTATTATCCCTTCTATTTCCAAAAGCCTGGAGGAAACAGGGTGGATAGGGAGAAATATTTTCAATGCACCTCAATTAATCACTTCTAAGCCCGTATTCAGCTAATATTAGGCAGTTAACTGACGAGCCTGCATTTGGATGATAATCACTCTGTGCCACCTCTGCAATTGGGGGAGAGGAAATGGCAACGGAGTCCACCTAGCACCCAGGTCACTCCCTGGAGGTGTTTCTTCCCAGCTGGTGTCGAGCTCCTCCAAGGTGACTTACGCATCTTTTCTGGATGCCTATAGATAACGGGGATAAACCTAGACCTCAGTAGCGTGCAACCCGATTGAAACAGAAAATAAATGGGTTGCCAGGCAAAACAATAAACAGGTATCATGAAATAAAATATACTTCAAAAATGTGATTGCAACTATACTGACGTAGAGTGGCTTCAGGGATTATTTTAATGATTTCTTTTTTTTTTTTAATCAAGACATACTTTCAATAAGAGATAGGAGATTGGGCACATTCTATTTATTTGCACGGGTAGGTAAAAAGAAATTTGCTTTAAAATCAAATTCTCTGTGTTAAGAGGAATCCATACTTCCCTTGTTAAGAAGCTGCCCTCATGGCTAAGAAAACACCATAGAATTTTTATAGCTGTATTTGTCACAAAAATATATGATTTAGCTCTTCCGCTATCAGAATATACTGAAAAATAATTTAAACTGTCTTCCAGACTTATCTACAGTGCGTATATGACATTGTTGTTAGCAAGGGAGGCTCTGGCGACAGCAAAGAAATGAGAGAAGTGAAAGCGCTGCTCCCAAAGAGGCTGAAATAAGAATATTGCTTCTATTGCTTTTTGAACAACTGCCAGCAAATAATTATTCATGGAGGAAAATATATGGGTATGTTTAGGGTCCCTCGCCACCGCAAATGGTGGGCAAAGAATGAGATTGGATCTGTGGAGTGCATCTACTGATTTCCAATAGCTCCACCAATTTACACCCACCTGGTGTCTGGCCCCAGAGCAAAGAGGGGAGAAACGGAGGGCTTTCGCAAAACGCCGGCGGCTGTTGGGTGGCAGTGCCAGTCGTTCAGGCAAGGTGCCGCAGCAGGTCACAGCACGTGGAGGAAACCCCAGCACGCACCCATTGTGACTTGCTGTGGGGGACGGATGAGCAGCCAAAAGCGGCCAAGCCCCCACGGCTTGTCCTAAAGCTGCGGGACGGGCTGTGACTGCCCAGGAGCAGCTACGGCGGACCAGAGGATAAGCAGCAGTTTCACTACTTATCATTTACTTCTCCCCAAACTCCCAGCCCCACAGAACTAACGCAGAACTAACTAATCTCCCAGCCCCACATCAGAACTAACATGCAGCCATCTAGCACAGCTTATGCACGTGCTCTCACACCTGCGCGTGGCACACGCCACACCGCGTGCACACACGCACACATGAAGACCCTCTTCGGGGAAACTGAGGCACAAAGTCAGGCATCCACCGACAGCCACAGGAGAAAGCTGCGTTGAAGGAAGAGCTCCCAAGGTTTCTCTCCAGCACCTTGCTATGGCACAGCACTGCAGCTAAGAAACTATATATATCCCGCTCCTAAGAAACAACAGGTTAATTTTAGCAACTTTCAAATGTCAACAATTCAGACTACAGATACGCTCTCTTCTCCCTGCGGTTCACATTCCTCTGCCTCCTTGCCAGAAAACGCATTATGCTTAAGGTCCCCCGTCGTCTTCACAACTTTTTAGTGCACATTCAAAAGTGTTTACTAGACTAAAAATAATGATCATTACACAGCAAGGGAACTAGGAGCTTGCCAGTCATCAACCCAAGTCCAGAAGCATCCTGCAGACGGCGCTTCCTGATATAATTTCCAAAATTATCATCATGGTAGTTTACACTTCTTGAGCTGCAAAGTAACTGGAAAACACTGAGATAATTTTCCTACTGTTTACTTTTTGAGGAAAATAAAGGCAAACCAGCATTTTTAACATATCCAGATCTCATGCGTGGGGTACATTTAATTTCAAATTATTTATTGAGTGCGTGCTCACTGAGTCATAGGGGACTTTTACCAGATGCCAAGAGATTCTCTTGGAAGTCAGGAGTACAGTATTATGTGCATGGAAATCAGGCGGTTATGCGAAATAGCCAAGAATCACATGCAAAAATATACAACTGGCATCGGCAAACTACAACAGAGCAAGACAAAGCACCTTTTTTTTAAATACTTTCTTAAACAGAGAGTCTTAAACTCACAGGAAAGTGACTGTTCCTACTACGCTTTGGCCTTTAGAGAATATAGCTCTGTGTGTCACTTCATTACAGAAATATGCCTTATTTGGGGGCATTAGCATTTCTTCCTTCTTCTACTCTTTTTTAAAACATGACACCAGCAGGAATAAATTAAGCGGCTCACAATCTGCATACTTATTTATTTATTTATGCTGTGTGTCACCTCAGCTTTTTAATTTTTTTCCACTAGCACCAAGACCATCTAAATAATGAAAGCTTTCAAAATAAATACTAAGTGCCTCAGATCTGGATTTCCTTTATCGTGAAACACCTCTGAACCTTCTGCCAGGCCACGTGCGTTTCGGAGGTGAGCTGCTCCTGGGCGCAGCTTTGCAGCAGCACCAGTATGAGTCAGAAGCGATGCCCACTCCCTCCAGCCTGGCAGAAGGAGCAAGCAGGCGAGCAGAGCGTGCGATGCCGTCAATTTAAACATGTTATAGATTCATAGAACAGTTCGGGTTGGAAGGGACCTTAAAGATCACCTAGTTCCAACCCCCTGCCCTGGGCAGGGACACCTCCCACCAGACCAGGTTGCGCAAAGCCCCATCCAGCCTGGCCTTGAACACCTCCAGGGATGGGGCAGCCACAGCCTCCCTGGGCAACCTGGGCCAGTGTCTCACCACCCTCAGGGTAAAGAATTTCTCCCTAATATCTAATCTAGATCTACCCTGTTTCAGTTTAAAACCGTTACCCCTCATCCTATCGCTGCACTCCCTGATACTCTCCATCTTTCCTGTAGCCCCCTTTAGGGACTGGAAGGGTTTCTAAGGTCTCCCCGGAGCCTTCTCTTCTCCAGGCTGAACACCCCCAACTCTCTCAGCCTGTCCTCACAGCAGAGGGGCTCCAGCCCTCTGAGCATCTTTGTGGCCTCCTCCGGACTCCCTCCAACAGGTCCATGTCCTTCTTATGCTGGGGCCCCCAGAGCTGGACACAGTACTCCAGGTGGGGTCTCACCAGAGCGGAGCGGAGGGGCAGAATCCCCTCCCTGGCCCTGCTGGTCACGCTGCTTTTGCCACAGCCCAGGATGCAGGTGGCTTTCTGGGCTGCGAGCGCGCGTTGCCGGCTCGTGCTGAGCTTCTCATCAACCAACGCCCCCAAGTCCTTCTCCTCAGGGCTGCTCTCAACCCGATATATTCTCCAGAGGGTGCCTGCAAGGTTTGGCAGAAGCCCCTGGTTATGCTCCCCAGGAACTTTTCAAAGAAAATACACAAAAAAGTGTCAGGAGGAGGATGCGGCCCTCGCTGGGAGCAGCTGCCTCGTCCCGCGGGGCAGCCCTGACCGGCGCTCGGCACGCTTGCACACAGATTGCAGCACGCGGGGACGTGGTTAAAATAACGTTAAAATAATTAACTCAGTGAAATGTTCTCGATCAGCGAGTGCTGCTGGTTGGAAGTGCAACATTACGCTCCTCCACGCAGCCCTTCGCAGGCAGAGTCGGGCTCTCGTCGGTGACTCTGCTCTCCATCACGGTCCAGACAGAGCTCTGAGGGCAACCGAGACTTTTCTTACAGCTTTTTGGCCATTTTGGCAGCCAGTGTTTGTTACTGCCTGGGTAAGACTTTTCTTTCAGAAAGAAGAACCACAGGGGGATAACAACACATAATCACTATTTGGTTCGGGACCAAAAATGCTCGAGACGGAATTTTTATCCCTTAAAAGAACACAAAGCATAGAGCAAAGAAACCGCCCACGCTAACATTTGTATTTCCCTTTGGCTGAGCATCCAGAGCCTGCCTGCAGACTGCCTGAGGCCAGGAGATTTTTCTCCCTCTCTGCGCTGAGGCTGCACGTCGGCAGCTTTGCCGGGGACACGGCTGCGACGAGGGGGTAGGAGCTCGGCATCGCTGTTACCTCCTCCCCTTCCCTCCCACCTAAATCCGAAACCAAGACTTCTCTCTCTTGTTTTGGCTTTCATCACAGACCTACTTGACAACTTTAGTGAATTTAATCTCAAAACACTCAGGGATATAGGGCAAAAAGTATTTTTCCCAGGCTACAGATAAAGAATGTAGTTTCAGTTGAGCTTAAATGGCTCAACGGGACATCTTGGTGACCGGAGGAAATTTAGAATCTTATGATAAATTTGGGATATTAATGTAAAAATAAAGCCACGGTGCTAGAAGCAATATCTTATTGACAAAACTGCTAGAAAGTTGCAAAGGTAATAAAGAAAGAATTGAGATGGATTACTGGGGAAATGCTTTTGAATGTGTAATTCAATGCCAGCTGTCGGATACCTTGTGAAGTCCTTATATACCCGGGTAAAATACGGCACCTATAATTATCTTTCTCGAATGGGACTATTAATGAGAGTAAGTATGCTAAGTGTGGCCAGTGATCTTGTTATCAAGAGAGATTAATACAAGTGTTATAGTTTATTAGTCTAATTGGTTATTTCAAGTCTGTCTTCGTTGACAATATAAGAAATGTACCGTTTACAGCTATGGCTACATAGCATGGCTATTTTCTCAAAGTTTATTTCAAAAAAAATCAAATTTTTTTCTTTCAGCTATTAATGGGGTTTGAAAGACTTTAGCAGTCTTGGCAATCAGTGCAATATACTGCATATTCCAGGAAATCCTCGAAAAACATCTAAAATTCCTAACATGCAGAATAGGACCAGCTCACAAGAAGACACTCCTGCGGGATGTTTGCTGCTTAATAGAACAATTTCTTAATTATGAAATGTCTGACAAACATGTCTTACTGTAATTAGTGTTCCAAGCTTCTGTAGGTTGTAGGAGGTGTTCCTTAGAAAACCTTGTTTATTCCTCAAATGCTTAAAGATTATGTCATAATGTTTATTTCCAACATTTGTTACCAAATGCAAGCAGCAAATGCTGCAGATCAAAACGTTGCAAGACTTTGTCAGAAGTCCTAGAATTTATTAAAATACAAGACATCGCCGAAGTACAGGATATTTCTATTAATTGAAAAACTATTTAAATATTGCTAGTGGTCAACAACATCCCTTCCAAAACAAAAAAAGAAAAAAAAAACACAGTTGCTAAGAAGTCGCAATGGAAGCCTTCGTAACTTTAAAGACTTTATTTAAGACTAAGCTTGAAAAGATCTGTTTGGGAGCTAAAAATCCGTTGCATGTAACTTAAGGACAGCTTGAGTTATTTTGAGCCGAATTTTAATTTCTGTGAAATGATGAAAGAACTACAGCAATATCTCAAAAAGCAGACTTAACTGAAGGAAAACAAACATTAAAACACTAATTATATGGACACAGGCAGTATTTCTGCTCCCCCAAAAAAATAAACAGAAAGAAAATTGGGATTCAGCTGCAAACTCATTGACAACAAGTATTTTCAAAGCTTGCTGATGTGTCTAGGGCCAATATTTCAATAGAAATACTGAAATTTACAGCAAAGCTATGGAAAGCCAAAAAAAAAATGTATCTCTGTCTCAAACCCATCCCTCACATTCAGCATTTCTCTGATCTCAGTGTTTTCGTTTTGTCTCAGCTTGGACACCTCTTTGTATTTCTCGGCAGCTCTGCATTGCTCCTACAACACAGGAATATCACACATCTACTATGAAACTGTGCAACCAGTTTGTTAAAGTCCTGCTAAAGGTTTGCGGTTTGGTTTTTTTTTTCCCCTTCTCAGTCACTATCATGGGGGAAGAAAATCTTATGTAAGTTAAGATAATAATAGCTTCTCTTGTTAAACATCAGACTAAGTATTTCTGGAGAAGCGATGGAAAGTAACATCAGTAAATAGAGAAAATAGCAGGGTATGAAATTCTTAATAGTCATTAATTTGTGTCTTTCAAGACAGCTCCCTGAATGACATGCAGGTAACTGAAATGAAACACATTAATTGCATTCGCAGAATTTAGTTCAGAGCCGTCACCTTTGCCCATTTTGAACAGTTTAAAGTACCGAGGGTGTGCCAAAGAGGACCCACATCACCTTCAACAGAACTGTGTCACCTGTTGACTGCTTTGTTTACTGTGGCGTGGAAGAGAATCCTCTGCTAACACATTTTTCTATTTTTGTCACCATAATTCACAGCTCAAGATGATCAGAGTCAAAACCTATTTTGGCTGGTACGGGCCATAGAAGCTCTTGTAAACGGTGCCAGCCCACCACTGTGGTCCTCTCATGGACCACAGGCACACCTGCCCCACGGCTGCACAGGGCTCCCAGGCTCTCCAGGACCATTTCTGAGGACACGTCCCAAGAGCCTGGGCAAAGGGCACTGGAGGGAGGGCTGGGGCCAGGAGACGGGTGGGAAGGGTCACACTGCTGCTCCAACACATGCACTGAGCTCAACAGTGCTCAGCATCTCCAAACCCTCCACTTTTCTCCATATCACACCTGCAGACCATGCAGGCAGAATCACCAACCCTTGCCGAAGGAATGCTCTCCTCCAAATCCAACACGGGTAGGTCAGCATGGCACGGCCCAGCACCACGCACAGATACACGAGGTGGAGGAGCTGGCGGCGGCAGCAGCACTAAAACTCCATCAGTGCAACACTTCACCGAGCTCTAAGTAAGTGACCTTGTGGCTCCCTACACAAACCTGCATCGTACAGTACAAATTTACCCATATGAGCCTTCAGCTATTTCATTTCCCGCAGGTTGTCATCGTTTCATTACACACCACCCCTTTCCAGTGAAACTACATTTTCCTAAAAAGGGCTATGAAGAATAAACGCAGCCGTAGTTGAACAAACAAGTCAGGTCTGTGGGTGTACCACATTTTTAGAGGAATCTTGCAGCAGTTTCTCAATTTACACTGAACAAACTGAACTCTGCTTTGCTATATTGTTAAAAGTAATTGCTTTGCCTGCATAGCAACTAATTTTTAATGATTCCTTTTTCTGCTGAATCTTATGTTGTTTTTTTATTCTAAAGAATGTCTTGTTTGTTAAAGTAAGGCAGAGATTCCTAAATCACTGAAAAATACAATTTTGTTTACTTAACTTTTGGATAACGCAAACAACTTACTTATACGTTTGCTTTTTAAATTCTCCTCTGGCTATTGACTTTGTACATTATTAGTGTCTTGTTAAGCTCTATAAATCTATCAAAAGGAGTCACTTAAATCTGTAAGCTCTCCGTGTTTTGGCTCCTAGCTCTATTTGGGACTGTGTTCAAATATTCCTGCTCTTCAAGTTCCAAGAAACATCTTATCTGTCCCTACAATCACTCAAGGAATTTCTGGCACAAAACTACTTTTTATTTTCTGAACAAACAGAAAACATTTGACAATCAGGTTCTCTTCCAGCTGATAAATGCAGACCCCAACTCCCTGGTTAATGGCCACGTGTGTTCAAGTATTCACCTCTGCGACAAGCTCACACCGTGCAAAAGGGGAGCGCACGCGTGGCATTGCTGAAATGGGCTTTCTTCTCTGCATTGTCAGAAATTTTGATGAAAGCCAGTCTCCACATTAGTTCACTAATGTAACATGAATTCCACTTCATACACTTCAAACTCCCGTTTATCGCCCATTGTTTTAAAGACCTGTAGTTAACAAAAGCTTGTGCCATGGTTAATAGAGGTAATATCTTTAATTGTGTTAGCCACAAAACATCAACAGCTGTCCTAGGATTATCTACAGAGTGTCTTTTGGTTGGAATGGAAGTAGAGATGAATGCCTATTAATTCAAGTTAATTAACGGCCTTATATATTCTAGTGTGGACATTCAATAGATGCTTGTTCAGCAAAACAAACGGGTGTGTGCTTAATTGTGGTTCATTCCAGGCTGATCCATTAACCGTTGTGTGCCTTCCCAAGAATGCACATTCATTAAGTCAAGTTAATTGCTATTCAATTACCTTGAGTTACAGTATGTCCCTAAACACTAGAGCAGACAGACCCCCTAGAGATTTCATGTACTTCAATTGTTAATTAAGCCATACCGCCTATTGTTGGTAACTGATTACATGTAGTTCTGAAATAATAACTTCACAGTTACGCTTAAATTGTTTTCTATTAGGATTTTTTAAAATCTCCTATATAGGTAATTGGAATGATAACATTTGTTCCTTGCAATAAAGCACACTTGCATTAATAGTATTATTACTTGGCCAAAGAAGTTTCCTGCCATCTTTTTTTTTTTTTAGATAACCCACTTGTTTAGATGGAAAGAACAGCATATATTTGACCTGATGGTCTCGGAATGATGCTCATATGATGGCAGATGTTTTGTAAATTTTCGGGTTCTTTCTCTTAATTGTCAAATGTTTTTAAGATTTTTTTTCCACGGTCTTTTTGTAGAAATTTCAAAATGTGATTTTTTGGCTCCTGCAAACAGCATGGCCAAAGCCTTTCTTTTCATAAACGACAGCAATTCTGATAAACAATAGGTAGGAACAATTGACAAAGATCTCAGACAGTCATCACAGCAAGAGACTAAAGCTTTTTAATAGTAAAGCATACCAGAGAGTGAGTAATACCCTGGCATCCCTCTGCAATACTGAAATGTATTTAAAAGAACTGAAGTGATCAATACCTTCACAGTATTTAAAAAGACAACAGAAGTTAGGTTGACCTTAGGGTGCAACTTCTTAAAAAAACAGCTAATGTAAAATTATTTTTTTTTAATTCAACATAATCCCTACATTAAAGGTAAGGAAAAAAGAATTAGAGCTAAGACCAAAGACAATGCTGTAACAATAAATGTTTTTAAAACTGGTGAATGCCATTTGAATATGTTTCTACTCAATATGTCCTCCTGAAACTAACGGAGCCCCTTCTGGGCACTTATAACAGATGAACAATGAATAACTGGGAACTCTTAAAGTTGTTATATCCAACTGTCACTCTAAAGCTTCTCCTGATGTGAGCTGGGAATGCGAGGATGGAATCCCTCCCCACTAACCCCCCACCAAACGATCACCCCGTGAAATGCTCTTTGCCCCAGAGAAGAATTTGATTCCTCTATCGACAAAGCAAAGATATCATAAGCATCAGTTTGCTCCTAATATTCTCTAGTCCATGCCAAGAAGGAAGCTTTGCAAATTTTGCAAACCTGATAAACTTCTAAACTTCTAAAAAGGGTTTTGGCTGTGTATGAGTGGAATCCAGCCTCCCTAACCTCTGCCAGAGCAACTTGCAGGGTTCCTAGTTATGGTACTTGTCCATCCAAGAATGAAAAGCATCCTGGCTTTGGTCTCCTCTGTGTTTTTGGGAAACAGGCAGAGCTGGCACTGTGGGCTCTGAATGCACCTCTAGATCTCAGTGGTTGCCTGGTGGTTGATGGGAATGGAAGAGACAAAATGAAAAAAAGTGAAGGATAAAGGATGTGTTAGAATAGGCAGTTTTCTAGGAATATATATATAACAGTAGCAGCAGATTTCTTTGTTTCTGAAGATCAGTTGCTCTGTTAACACTCATTAAACCACACAAAAATTATCTGCTTACACTCCCTGGAGCTACAGAGATCCCAAGCAATACATGGCCCTGCCCCTCCCTGGGCCACATTGCAGAAAGCTACAGAGAAGTGGGGCAGAGCGACAGCATTGGGATGAAGACACTGAAACCGGAGAGATGACACTGCAGAATGGACTCCAGCCCCTCCAGGGCATCGCTGCACATTGAGCACACAGAGCCGCTGCACTGAGCTCCCAGGGCTGGAGACGTCCTGATTCGGAGGGCTGGGACGAACATCAGTCATCAGGCTCGTGTTCTATCCCTTACACCTTCTGACTTCCCGATGACATTGATACTAAGGACTCCCTTTTAGCCAACATACTTTCTTCCACTTTCTTCCTCCCCGGTACAATAATGAATTATGACACCACCGGTGCCAAGTGGAAAAGCCAAGCCAAGGAGCAGCCACACCAGGGCTGGGCTGAGCTGCATAGCATATGGTTAGCACTCTTAAAGCAGCCAAAAAGCGATAGCAACTCGCAGTGAATTTCACACAAGACTCCCATCAGGAACAACTCTTGCCAATCTATAATATCAACATAATAGTAGGGAAAAAATTCCAAGCTTTACATGGCCACTAAGCATCCTCTCCACTCCATGACAGCACCTTGGGAAGCAGGTGCTAAATGACACTTGTCTTCTGAAAACCTTTTCAACGTCTCTAATCCACTAAAGAAGAAAGGAAATGCCAATCCCCTCTGTCAGAGCCCCAAAGCCATGCAGTACACATCTTCCCCCCAGCGCAGAAGACCCCTCCTTGCAGCTCCTAAAGGAAAAAGTTTCCATTAACTTCCCTCAAGTGAGGCACTGGGGGTTGTCCCAGTACCGCAGATTCAGCTCCCACATGCACCATCTGGCATGTAAATCAACCTGCAAAGCATCAGGAGCTACAGCCAAATTTACAAAATTCCTTAGGTGCCTTTAGCTAAAACTCAAGCAATAAGTTAATATTCCCTTTCTCAAAATGATACGTTTCTTATTAATTTGAAAAGATTTTCAAAGATGACTAGGACTTGGCACTTCAGATGTGGAGGCTGCAAGACACAAAACATCCAGAGGACCTGGATCTTTTAGAACAGACTAATACCCACCCTCTGAAAACCCGGCCCTCATAAAAACGGCTGAGCTCAATCAGGCAAAAGTAAAAGGACCACATACCGTGATCAGTTGAAAACACCTGTATATTTTACTGTATGAAACAAGGATCCAGCTCGGATTCCTTCAGACATCTCCCCAGGACTGTTTCGCCCATGTGTCCCAATTACACGGGCTCTGTTAACACCTCACGGTACAGCTGCATGATAATTTATTCATTAGCATTTAAAAAAAATTTTCACATTTCCAAACAAAGTCACGCATGCTGCTGATTCATTTACCCCAAATTAAAAAGCTTCATCTTCATCTCTCTCCCAAATTTAACTTCCAGCATTTTAATTGTTTCTTCCTTCATTGTTAGATCAATATCAGTCATTGTCTTCAGTTACCAGAACTTGCATGTTCCTGAAAATTATGTTAAATTTAGATCCTAATGAAAACTGTTTACACTGTTTAACCACAGAAATGAAACCTCTATTACAAGCCATAAAAATTGTTAGTTATAACAAGAAACCTTAATTTCTACCTCAATCTCCTTTCTACCATCTGCTGCCCTACAAGACCCGTCCCAGCAACCATGGACTAAACAAACAAACAAACAATAAAAAGGATAATTGTTAACTTTGCTTCACTACAAACATTAAAATAATTAAAAGTCCCATTAACCGCTACACTGAAAATTATGTTATAAAGCAAACTAATCCATGTATGCCAGCACATGCCAATATTCCTTCTCTCCAGCAGTCTTACCATAGAATGATTTAGGTTGGAAGGGACCTTAAAGATCATCTTGTTCCAACCCCCCTGGCACAGGCAGGGACACCTCCCGAGGTCTTCCCTAGGTCTTCCCAACCAAACAACCAGAAATCCTATATAGAAATACATAATTTATTCCCAACACATCCTGAACACTCTCCATCCTCGCAGAAGGGATAAGACAAAAAACTCCCAGCCATTAAAAGAAATGCCACAAATTTACCCTACTGTAGTAATAGGCGATAATTACTCTTTCATCTAATATTTGCTCTGGCCAATCCCTCAGAACTGTCTATGTGAAACACTGAGACTGGATCTATGTCTGCCATTCCCAGATGTTTTTCTCATGGGTCACCGTGAGTCTTTGTACCATTAAAGACACTATCATGCTCTGGGTATTGCTGCATCAATCAGCATCAGGTTCTCCGCGTGCTGGGATGGAGAGAGCTTAAGGCAGACAGTGGGTTTCAGGATAAGGCCCATACTCAGAATGCACCAAAAAGGTCTAAATCTCCTAACATAAACTGTCGTTCACATTTCTTTTATAAATCCCAAATCTAAATTGTGCATGGGGTGGGGGAAGGTTAAAATTACTACAAAACTCTAACACAATGTTTTGATTATTTTCTCTGCTGCGGTAGCCAAGCAATCTTAGAGAGTCATCTTTCCTTTTTATTGGGTTTAGGTGAGAAACAATCAGATAAGGTAAGACACTCTGCAGTGCATTGTACCTCTTAATGGCTGAAAATCTTTATTTCTCGCTTTTTCCTGATCTGCCTCCAAAGAACACTCAACACATCTCCATCGGGGTTGTAGTGCGAATAAAACTGTTCCATTTGTGACTTACACATTAGTCATGTCCCAAGGAAGACCAAGCAAAGTCAGACAAACACAGCCGTGCTACACCGCTGCTAAATAAAGTCCCAGGAAGTAAGAAGCTAATGAGCTCATTTGAGCAATAATGTGGTAATGTGGTTTATGCCATCTGGAATGCAGAACGAACATCTCGTTCGCTCTCTGCTTTCTCTCTCTGAGTCCTAAAACCATCCCAAGCTAATATACATGACTACAGGGAGAAAGTTTTCATTCCTGATGTAAATCCACTGACTCCCAGAGACAAAAGCATGAATTTGTACCTTTTTTAAAAAAAAAAAAAAAAAAAAAAAAAAAAAANGCAATAATGTCATTTTAAAAAAAAAAAAAAAAAAAAAAAAAAAGAAGAAGAAATTGTACATAAATACATCATTCTTTTTGTAATCTCGACAATTTAGTCAGGAGCTATAGTCTACCTCTTGACTGAGCTAATTCTCTACTTCGGTTATCTTACACACCTTCTTTAATGAATACATGTTCCTTTGATTAAATTAACATTTCTGTCTACCTAATTAGCCTGAAAAACCTGTGCTGAACCAATCTAAAAGTGACTTCATTACTGCTCATTGGTGCATGTTTGCTACCCATCACTGTCAACTCAACAGGCGAAGGATTAGAAGAACATTAACTCTGGCTTATTTGGCTTTCCATAGCAATCGTCGCACTCGGAGCGCGCAGCCAATCCAAGCTTTCAATCGACCCGGTAGGACAGCGACAGATGTTTTAATCATGTGGCTTCATTCATTAGTGCTCGTTTGCCTGGTTGGCCAGGTTCGTGGTTCTGAGAGACAGTTGAAACAAAAAATAATTAAACCTAACCAGCTTAATTACTTTTTTACATTCATCCTTCAGCTAGTACAGTTCACATGTAATGACAAATTGAAAATATAAATAAAAACCGGTTTATCCAGACCAATGAGCTAATAAGCATGCTCACCAGAAGATGCATCATTGCTTGTCTAGGAACATAAGCACAAGTTGCTTAATAGGCACTTAATGTACATCGGCTAATGAAATCATACCAGAGCTAATGAATATATATAATTGGGTAGGCAGTTGCCGTTAAAAAAAAAAAAAACAGTTAGTGAAACCGTCTTGCTAATTCAGTTTGCAGAGACAATTAGAGAAGGCCCTTGAAGACAATTTAATAGACCCTGCTAATACTGTGACTACTATCGATTATTTGCATGGTGGTATCGCATTGCTTCTTTCCCAACCGGCTTCTCATACAAACAACCTCCATCCATTTCTAAAATACTAAATAAATAAATTCAAATTAATTTCAAAAGAAAATTAAATAAATTTTAAATACGTTATATTAAAAACCATCTAAAAGTGTGACTGAGTGTTCACAACTCAATGAGCCTGCCAGGATTGCTCTCATCAGCCATCAGTTCGGATTCCACCTAATGCAGAGGGTAAAAATGTGACTAAAATAAAGTTTTTAACTGAATAAGCTCAGGGGAGAGATACAGCTCAAATCTGTGGTGATAATTACTAGGATGTGAGGCCCTGGAAATCCTGTGCCCGTGACGCTGCTATGGAACTATATTTATCACAAGCTCTCCAGCTGTTCTGGGTTTTTGCTTTCACCTGCTTTGTTCTTTCACTATAAGAGACCCTAAAGCCTCGCATCATTAAATGTCGTTCTTCAGTAAAAATACCTCTTCCTCTATCCACTTCTAGAAGCCCTCAAAATATTATGAAACTTTCACCTTATTTTATGTATAGCATTATAGGAAAATGCAACATCTGGATGGAGTGAGAGAGCACCTCTGAGGATTTTTATTAAAGGCCCATTTGACTTTTTTCAGCATCACTACAGACTTTTTGTTTCTCCAGTTCCCAGTAGTTGAATCAATGCGAGAGAGAACCGAGGCAGAAAGGTTAGAGCATCTTTTTTCAAGACCTTCCTTGAATATACGAAGCTGCGATGCTCCAGCAAAGCAGGGACGGACCCCCCTGGCACCGAGGGCCAGGGAGGGGAGGCAGAGGCAGCCCGATGGACACCCCCACCCAGACATCACCCCCCTGCGGCAGATGGGAACCCCGGCCCAACGTGCAAGAAATGTGGAGATGGGAAAGCACGACAGCATGGTCTTCCCTCACATCATTCATCCTCCTGACTACCAAAGAACCTAACCTAAAATTCAAGGCGTCTGCAGTATAATTTAGCAGACCGTAAATACTTTTTTCTATTAATGATTTCTTAGAAAGCTCTGGACAAATAATAAATATTGGTACATGCATTTTATCACAGTCATAGTTTGTTCTTATCCTTTCAAAGAGATTTCTTTCCCAAAATATCCTGTGGAGACCATTTGGAGTTTGTTTTCATTTTCAGGCTCTGCTGAACTAAGCATTTGATTCAGAGAAAATAACAGGTTTGAAAGAAAGGCTCTGGGAAACTTAAACATAACAGATGCTTATTTGCAGACATCTGATTTAACTGAACTGAAAACCCCAGTCTAAATCCTGAAAACCATAAATGTCAGCCAGCTAGAACAGAATAATAACCACTTATCGATATGGATGCACCTAGTAGATAACAGAGTTCCTGGATCATAATATTCATACAACTGCTCTCAGTGTGATTCTCCTGAGCTCCCAAATTGCAACTGGCAATGCCGTATCCCATTTCTCAGTGCTACGCATTGATGGTTCACAGGGAAGGGACTGGTCCATTACACGCTGTAGTTTTCTTCCAGTATCAGGTGTGAATTATTTAGTCTGGAATTAATATCCGAGGAAGCTCATATCGGATATTCCCAGCGGCGCAAAGGGCCAACGGTAGCCACCTCTGCGAATTCCAAAAAAGCCTGTCGAATGCAAGCTGACAACTCGCACCTCGTAAATCTAAATCTCTTAATCTTTGAAATCACACAATCTGTGTGATCAAAGTGAAGTCACAGGCAAAAACCACTCTGAAACTTCAAAGCAGCCTGGATCGGGATTTGGCTTTCCTGCTTGTCCATAATGAGGTAAAACCGAACACTCAAAAAGCACTGAAGTTTGCAAAAATTTGGTGAAAATAACGATCTGAAAATTAGGACCATTTGAAACAAAAACCTTAGCACTATAAATCAGCCTGAACGCACAGAGCAGAGAGGACACCAGCATTTTAATGACAACCGTGAAATTTCAGCTTAGAAATCAGCATCAGGTCAGGCTGTTCAATACTTTCTTACCCTTCTCTCTTTACCTGGGTAAGGGATGAGACACAGTCCAAATAACTTGGATGGCATTTTGCCCTTACTCTGGAAGTTACATTCTGTTCCCTGTGCTCTTGCCCTTTCAAAATCAGAACCAGATTACCTTCATAAAACATGAGTCACCCAAGCATTAGGTGCACCATCTCAGCGAGGTGCTCAGGTTGACTCCGTAGCCAACGAAAATAGAAAGCAGTCACCGGAGAGTGATTCATCGTGCCCAAGTCAGATGCCTACTGTGGGATGTGCTAACACAACTCTCTCTTTGGATTCCTGAAACTTGGCAAAGGAAATTTCTCATCTTGATTCTTGATTCCTTAAGCCAGTGGTCTATCTCAGCAGTGTTAACACCACTGCATTTTTCTGTTTGTACTTCTAATTACTTTTCATTACATTTTCAAAATTGTCTGAGACATACTTCGAGAAATTTTGGCAGTTTGATTCCCCCACGATTGCTTAAAATCATGGCTAAAAGCCCAATGCGACATTAATAGATTTTAATTAAATTCATTACGCCGTTAATTCAAAGTGACCCGAGGTAGTCTAGAACTACGTTGCTGATCTCAGTGGGAACTTGGCTGAACATTTTCTGGACAGATGAGCTGACAGACAAGGAGGAGGCTGAGCAAGGTTGACTGGAGACACAGTTTATGCGTTATGGGCTGCATTTTCAGGTGGCAATATCCTACAACTACTGTATAATGCACCACATATATTTTGTCGGGCAATGAAGTGTTCTCCAAAATTTGATGGAAGTATACGGTAGCTTCAGTGAGATTTTTATGCAAATCGCTCAAGAGGAAATAGAGATGCTGCACCTCTTAAAATATTCATTGAAAATGGGGAAAACTTCTATTTATTAAATACTCCCCGATGTACATGAAAATGTTTAAACTGAGAAAAGATGAGACTCTAGCATTAGTCACCTTAAAGAGAAAAATCAATTTTGTATAAATAGTAGCTTATTCAAGTTAGTTGTGAAACAGAAGAAATTAATTACATCACTACATATTGCAAAATGGTTGTTCTGTCATGTTGTATTTGGCAAGTCAGGCCACTGGGAAAAGAGAGAGTTATTGAATGAGACAACAGTAAGAGAAAAAAGGAAGAACTGCAACATGAAAAGAAAAAAAAGGGGAGACAAGGAGCTAATAATGACATGCTCTGCGAGTGGTCAGGAAAGCAAGAGAGGAGACAAATCACTATATGGTCAGAGAATTCAAGAAAAGAGATCAATATAATATATACCATGGGGCGTAAGTCAAGAAGAAATGCAATGTATAATGAAGGGAAGCATCATTAAAAGTGTGGGTGGGGACTCACTGTGTGCTGTATCCTCTTGACCCTGCTCTGGCCACCCAGAGGAACTCGAGCCACCGGTGGGACACAGCCAAGCCAGCACAGCCAAATCCTAACCTGGGCAAACGTGTCCCTGAAAGTCACTCTGGAGCTGCCCATGGCCAGCTGAACACAGCTCAAACCAATGTCACCACGGCTCCAGCCCAGCCCAGACAAAGGGTATTTTCTGCAAAGTGCAAAGCAGAGAAAACAAGGGAGCGGCACCATAAAGGGGACCTGGGCAGCTCAGCTCGGCCATAAATGCTGCACGAGGTGCAGGGTTTCTCCATGCTCTTGACGGAACTCAACATTATCTTCATTCAAAAACGTTCATGAAGAGCAGAAGGCAAAAAAGGTCACATGAGCATGCTTAATATGAAAAGTGAACTTATAGCTTCAGTATTACATGCACTGCTGCAAATACAATAATGCCACTGCATTTAACACAGCCTTCCCTCGCACTCATGCTCCTTCTGAGCACATAAAAATCATTACTTTTCTTTCCCCAATGACCTTAAGCAGAATATCCCTTAAATTCCTGAAAAAGCCAAGCACTCCAGCACACCCCATTTCTGGCAGCGTCACCCCACCGAACAGGCAGCCTTATTCGATATTCTCACAGCTGCTCAGCACCCGCGCTCAAGATCAACAGGGCACAACCCCATGGGCACGGCTGAGGTGCCGGCTTCCTCGTATCAAAGCCTGTATCAGAAATGTAGTGCTAAAAAAGCCCTTCGATATTATTTTGGCTGTTCTGTGACATTGATATTCATTTTTCCCCACATTATAGCCTCAATTCTGAAGTCAGAGTAGTAAAAGTAATATCCCGTTGCCACAGGGCAAAAAACTTCCATTCCCCACTTAGGTAATGAATGTTAGTACTGCAAGGAAAGTTAGTGAAAAATGGGCTTGTAGAAGTGACTCTCCTTAAAGTTAATGTTCCAAACTTTTTTTAATATGATGTAAGTAAGTGAAGTTTTACATCCAGAATTTATTAAGTAAGAGCAGCTGGGCCTTAAAGCTGCTATCAAAGCCCTGAGAACACTGCAAGAACATAGTCCAGCCTTTTAAATGAGATGCTAATTTTTTTTTCTTTCTTTCTTATTCATGGACTGCTTGAGGTGAATGAAAGAAAAAGGAGAGCCTGACAGATATTGCTGAAAAACACATCCAAATATTTCAGTACCCATACTGACACAGGGAAGAACTGTATCTCACGTCACCTGGAGAGTCCATTTAATCTGCCAAAACCCCATTAGTAATTACTTTCACTATTATCCATATCCCCAGAAGGCTATTATCTTTATCAAGTAATTGATAGTTCTGACTGTCCCCTTTCAAAGGTTACAGTTTAAAATTTTTGAGGGAAAATCAGACTGTATGCCTAAGTGCTGGGTGTTTGCAGCCAGATAAACCCGTGTCTAAATCTGTACAATAAAGACTTTGGCACACAGATAAATCAGCACAGCCAAACGCACTGGTGAGGGTCTACCGAGCCGTTTTATTGTGCCCACTCATATTTGTAATTTGTGGTAAAAGGTGGGTAACTATAAAGAGTATTCTGCAGTTAAACAGGGTTAAGCTAACATGAATTATCTTGCATTTGCGACGGACAAGCGGTATTCAGCTGCACCGCCTATTCTTTGGGCTTTGCTAGCACACGGTAATTCTTGAAAATACGTCTGAATGCTTTGCTGAGGCACATCAAGCCTGGAGACGGTGTCTCAGGTGGGCTTGACCAGCAGCAGGGCACCTAAAGAACGAATCATCCTCACCCCATCACTAGTTCACTGTAATTCACTGAGGCTGGGAACAGACTCATTCACCCGCGTCCTGCCTCTGGCAAGGAAAGAAGGACGTTATGTGCCCTTTGCAAATATGCCCATTTTGCCTCTGTTTTCACAACTAGCGAAAACCATTTCACTTTAGAATTTACTTGCTTTTATGCTGTACACTACATAAATGTTTCCGTATTTACAGTTGGTCTTGATGAGCAACAGTAATAGTTATGTTTTGCGTCAGCGCTTGCATGTATGGCAGCAGCAATAACTTACGTGGCATCACAAAACCCACAAAAAGGCTTGCTAGGCCAAACTTTGGAAGATATTTAGACTGAGGATCCAGTTTTGCTCCTGGCAGAGATTTCAGAAGCGAGCACAATTTATCACTGGGTAGTCCTGAATATGCCTGGGCACTCTTAAGGCAACCTCTGAGAACCTGCGCGCAATGGGGAGGGACGCGGCGACCCTGCAAGCAGAGCGTGGGGCAGGGGCACACGGGCACCGCTGCCTCACTGAGGGTCCCAAATGGGCAAAAAGGCTTATTTCAAAGCTCACCAAATGTGTAAGCACAAGCAAACGCTGTGATTTTCTATATACTGTGAAATTTGTACATATTATAAAAATGAATCCATGTTTCTGCTTATGTGCTCAACGCACTTTACAGTTCAAAGTTTTGAGACCTTACTCAGTTCAGCTATAAACATATTTACTTAGAACAAGGTTTTGCTGGGTTAGATTTTGTCATAAGAAAGAAGATTTCCTAGGCCACATAAAGGGCACAGTGTTGCACATCAGACTGCATTTCTTGCTGTTAGGCAACTTTACAAAGTCTCCCTTCCCTCCTTCCTGAAAGAAAAACCTTTCATAGTTTTCATAAAGCAGTTTAGAGTATTTCACAATTACCCATCTCCAAAGGCATGTTTAATGTCCCTCATTTATAGAGCTGCTGGATAATATTTACATGTTCTCAGCTCTCACCCAGCTTCACTGGTGAACTCTCCTTCCCTTCTAACGCTACTCCTAAGTTCCCATACTTTCAAAAGTAAATATTTTTACTTTCTTTCTTTATAAGCACATTGGAGTCATTAATCCCTTTAGAATTTAGTGTATTCATTTCTCTGGGTACAAAAGATCTCATCTTCGGCTGTCCTGAATATTTTCAATTTACCCTGAAGTGCAGGAAGGCTGCAGGTTCGCAGGAGGCATTTGGCACCTCAGCACACCCGACCCTCACCTCCCCTGTTCGCCCTGGCTGAAATTCAGCCTTCTCCCTCTTTTGTCCTTCCCACAATAGTCAGAGAGCAGGCAATTCGTGGGACTAACAATTCCTCAACACGATGACGGGTTGTCTAATAAGTCGCACATGTTTTTGGAATCTGATAATGAAGCATTTTGTAGTTCACATGGAGAGACGAGCACTTAAACATAGCACCCATGCGTTTAACAGGAGAAAGATCCACATCCAAACCCATATCACACGTTTTAACAAACAATTAGAAAGAAAAGATGATTCAAATTGAAAATGTGAAAAAAAAGTTAAAATGGGCACAAGATGGCAAAGGTGTGATTTGTTCTCCTGTTTCTACTTTAGATATTTAAGACTGTACAAAAAGATGAGGACTAATTAAGTGATACATATTCTTGCCTGGTTTTTGAACATTGTAAGCGCATTGAACCTGGCAGAACGTACCCTAGAGGCTGCCAAAATTGGAAATCAATCTGCGGAAGAAACAATAATCGGCCATTAATTGATTTCTGATTCCCTATTTATCCCAATCAAATTCATCCATGTGCTCTCAGGTAAATCAATAGTTGCTTATCAGAGTCACTTTATCACGTTTTCCCTTCCCTGCAGGATGGAGCACAAAAGCCTGTCAAGGAAAAGTCGCTGTAACTCTATGAGATGCCACCAGCCAGGTACTGCACCGACCGACACCACATCAGGTTTCCCTTTATTTTTGCATGAAGTTTTAAGGATTTCATGACAAAAATGCACGTATCTGTGCACAGCTGCATCTGTAATTGGAGCTGATATATTTGCATGTTCTGCTGTAGATGAGGGAAACTTAATTCCATTGAAAGTCCCAGTTCAGAATCTAAGGAACAAGTAAACCCAGTCTTGGCCTTAAATGGGACTACAACACATACACAATGCCCTGTACACAGATCAATTTTACCTTCTTCCTCAGCAATTTCTGTAAGGTAAATTTTAATGTTTTGGCTGTAATATAAAAAAAAAGCCTCTCCAAAAAAGTCTCAACTGTGCCTTTATTCAAGCATTTTTCTGATAGAAATTCATCAAACTTCATTTCCATTTCACTAGCTGAAGGTCTGAACTCATACATCTTTTTTCATACCTGATGTTTTACTTGCTCTATTTACAAAATACACACATAAAGAAAGAAATGCATTTCAGAGACAGCAGAGGGGCAGGTAGAATGAATTCAGCAATGAGATTCACCTTTACAGTTCAGGTTTGAGCACGAACCAGGGGCTCTGGGAAGCCACCCCCGCAATTCGGCTGTGCGGTGGTGGAGAATAACCCACAGCCCTAACCAAAGCCCAGCTCCTCACAATTCAGTGTATGCCATGATTTCAAAAGGCAAAACATGTTCTCCAGCATGCTGTGTACGGGGGGCGGGGGAGACGGGACAAACTCACTCCTACAAATACAAGAACAATTTGCTCTCTTTTTTTAAATTTGGCATTGCTAATAGTTTGATGAGACATTCTGTGAAGAGCCCACGGGCTGCTGAGGAGACAACCCCTGGTTCGCATTTAAATGAGCATTTTCAACTGTCACTTGGGAGTATTCTCCAGAACTACATTTGCTCACCAGAAAGGTCTGAGCTGCTGCCACAATTGCAGGGGAACCTCATTCAGTGTCTTCCCAATAACTGAACCTCGCTGCAATATAAACTTCAGTCTCAAGCACTGCTTGGCCTGTGGGCAGGACAACCCCGGGCACTACCATGAAAAAGGAAAAAAATCCTTTATCAAACCCTCCAACCACATTATAGTCTTTTCCTTTCCCTGTCTCATCATGAACTATTACATTTACTTTCATTCTGCTCTGGAAGCCATTTGGAGCCTATGCAAATAAATAAAAAATACTTTTATAAGGAATACTATGCGTCAAGTTCTAATTCTTCATCTGCTTAAAGAGAGTTAGCAAAGAGCTTTTGCAAGTTTGGCAGGGCTACATCCATATTTCAGGGCTGCTTTGAGGGGCAATATATCATGATGGCAGGCCCTTTGGCCCCCTGTAACCTCCCATGCATATGTAACTCGAATTAGAAAGGCAATGACATATTTGTACTACAATTAAAAACATATTTAGCACTGCCTCAGGGAACCACCCTTTCCTATTATTTTCCGCTAAAAGTGCATTAACCTGCGCAGCAGCGCACCGCGATAAAGACAGCACTTGTTCCCATTGCTGAAGTTTAAATATTGAGTGCGAAAACCCATTCTGGATTTCCATAACCTTGAAATGTCACCACACATGGATTATGCTTATGCTTAAACACAGCCTGCTCTTTTAAACAGAACCTTTAGAAGTCCTCGCACACAAACACGGCTGCGTGCTCTTTGGCAGTAACACATTTCACCGAGAAGCCTGTGATTCCATTTGCTGCGGGAATGCAATAAACCAAAGGCGAACACGTAATCATGTAGCCAGGGAAAAAAGTAATACACAGGCAGGGGGGGGGGAAGCAGGGACAAGAAGGAAAGAGCAAGACAAAACAGACAGACAAAGTAGTTTCACACTAACCTTTTCATTACACTAAAAAAAAAAATCACATAAAATAAGTTTTGCTGCACTGCAGCAAGACCATTTCAACTCATCTGCCCCAGGCAACTCTTCTCGACACACTGTTGAGGCATCCCGCCGTACCACAGGTGAGCAGCCGGCTGCCGGAGTACCCACCAAGCATCCCCAGACTGGGGACCAAATATTCCTGACATATTCTGGAATCTGCAGCACCTATAAATCATGCTTTTGCAGAAATAAAATGCACCTTGGCTTTCGCAGCTTTTCTGCATCAATTACCTAACAATTTCCGAAGGTGTAATACAGCTGCAGACCAAGGCATGGTGATAGCTCGCTACATCACTCTGAAGTTGGTTTCTGCTTGTTGCTACTGCTATTATCTTGTACGAAACTACAATAGCTCAGCCGATATTTGAGAGCGAACAGGAGCTGCACAATGACAACTTGGCTAGTGCTCTGCTCTGCAAATCGCTCAGGCTAGCTTGAGCTTATCGAAATCCGTCTTCTCCAGAACAACCTCCAAAACATGACTAATAGGCTGATTCTCCTCCAACAATATCTATCTTGGTTCCTGCTGTAAAATAATCAATTACACTAAATGGAATTATTTATACAGAATATGAAAGCAGTTTGGCTTCGGTGGAAGTAATACGCTTATCAGATGGATTACTATCTAATAGGCTTTTCTCTCTGAAAGTATAGCTGTTCCTGATAGTCTATCAAACCTCTTATGTAAATTACTTTGCTTTTGACAACATAAATTAGATAGAAGAACTATATTTTGTTTACAGACCTCAAGTAACAAGATTTTAAATATATTTAAAAGATGTGCCAATAAAATAAAATACTGTGTTTATGAACTAAAATCGCCTTAGCTTATTTCAGCTAATGAAACAAAAGTGAACTCTGCATACTTTTTGTAAATACGGTGACTCCATGAAAATCAAATATTTATGTCTTTGGTCTAGACGAATTAATATACAATTTCTCTATCACAGGAAAAAGACGGCGATGTCTTCCTTAATGCATGCCTTAATGGAGCACCTTATTTCTCTCGGGTCAGTTCAGAAGAGATGAGGGCTGCACAGCAGGGCTCAAGGCAACGGATAGAGGGAAGGGAACGGCAAGAGCTGACGGCCGAAGGCAGCCGGGTGAGCACCACCAGCACATAAGGACGCCAAATGCTGCCTGTTCACGGAGCCTGCGCAGTTAGCTGATGCTCCGCGAAAACTTACTCAGAAACGTATTTAAGAAAATTTACTCAGATTTCTAGGGGCTGCGCTTTGACTTCTCTTCTTACTCCTTTCCTTCAGGAAGACGGTAGAAGAACCCTTGTACTGCAGTTGGTGTAAGAAGAGAAGTCTTTCACCTGTCTTTGGAGATGCATTACAAGTCCTAAAAGCATTCTTTGTAATACCTTTATTATGCACAAGTCTAAAAACTCATTTCTTAAAATGCATGCAATAAGTAGAGGCAATGTCTAACTTAGGAACACATCTAGTATATTTAGCAATAAAGAAATTATATCTTACGAAGCAAAACTTTGGAATTGCTTTCATCCGAAATACAGGATGAGAGAGACATTTGGGGATTTGTAGATTCATTTTTAAAAACTGGGTAGTACAGCACAAAAGGAGTTTGGCGCTGTATGCCCATTTCACAGCTCTGGACTAATTAATATCAAGTAAATGACACTTGGCCCAGAGTTTGGCTAAACAAAAAATAACAACGCACGCTAAAACAAGTCTTAAATAATTTCTCAAAAGCCCAGATGATTTCCGTTATGAGATGCAAGTAAGCATTTTTGCCAAAAGAGAACAAATAATTTATGATGCCATTTAAAAGCTAGTAACTGCTTCTCTTACCTGAAAAATAAAAAAAAGGAAAAAATGAGTCCCTGGCTTGATTATGATTCACTGTGTGTATCAGGCCTCTGCATCATGGGACTAGAGTATCCTTTTATCTGTGTTATTCGTCAGGACAGATTGAATAATGACAAGTGGAGTGCCGCGCCGGAGTTTACTCGCAGATTGGTTAACATCATTTTGTTCCCAGAACAAGTCTCATCGGCCCTTATCAGGAGTCTCCCAGAATCGTTTGAAAGTTACAGGCAGCACACCAAGAAAATTAATTTCCCTGTCTCCCTCCTAATGTTGTCCAAATCTTGTTACCCTTATTCACACAAAGTAATTCAGTGATCTTAGCACAAAGTGCCACTGCGTTTTCGCTTAGTCTTACGAAAACCAGTAACGTATAATTTCTAGGGACCTGTGCAGGGTTCATTTTCCATTAGGCTCGCACATGACATTTGCTTTTACATGTACACATTTTATCGCTGTTTACTCTAAATTAACTTGCAGCGGTTATGACCTTTGCTCACCAACAAACTACAACATTAGGAGGGTCTTAAGACCACGGTCCATCCTGCAACTGCTGCTTGGACCCAAGAGCGTGGAGTTGGCTCCATCCAGAGAAGGAGCTGTGCGCCGGCACAGGGATGCCACTTCTGATTTACGGCAAGATACACTCGGTATGTTTTTATGCCTCGGGAAATCCAACGCTCTGTATTTTCAAAGAATGTAGATTTTTCTGAGCTCACTACCAGAATTAGGAGAAATATATGTGAATCGGGCTATGCTTTATTCTTTCGAGTCTGCCCTGAGATTTCAGCTTTATGAATGAATCAAGTAGAAATGATACAATGGGAAGCAGTTTGGACAACGGACTGACGGGAGAGATAACTTCAGGGAGAAAGTTTTCAGATAAAAAGAACTGCACGAAGACCTTCTAACTCAAACAAGGACGGACGCAACTTTTCATGCCAGTTTCCTACAACAAACACAGGCTGTATGACTGCACCCTGCATGTCTGCACGAGCAACTGTGGGTCTGTGCCATGAATTTCTAAACACATATTACATTTTTAATCAAATTCAGCAGAGGTGATCTTGATGATTTCATTTACCTTTTGCTTTAGTGGAGACCTCAGCACGCAGCAACGCAGTAAAGAAAACAAATCTATGGTGTGAGCTTTATGCTTGTTCTCAAACAAACTTCTAGCATTTTATTTCACATCAGCATCTGTGGAAGCCGCCCAAAACTATTCACAGCAGCACAGCCTCAAGTGAGAGGTGCTTTCCACCCATCTGAGTAGTCTCAGTCCTGGGACTTGTTTAGAGATCCTGCCTGTGGCTGTTTCCAGCCGTCCTAATTCTTGGGAAAGTTTTGCATTGGAGCTTTTTTCATTTCAAGCGCCTTTGTTGTGATTCAGGCATACAGGTAAGAGTGCAACAGTGGCTCGTGGGGCCATTGCTAGGTTAGGTTTCTGTTTCAAAACCAGCAAATCTAAATATATTCCTCCGAACAGATGCTGCAGTCAGATGTGCTGTTCTGCACAACGCCGAGCGATCGCGAAGTCGCCACCTCACACCCACGCGGAGCCGCTCCTCAGTCCACCCCCAGGCAGGGCACAGCCATCCCTCGACCCAGTTCTGTCAAACCAGTCTAGATTTCTAAAACCTGCCATTAAAAGCGTTTAAGCCAGTTTGGATCTTTGCGACAGAACCAAGAGAAGGAATGACGACTTGTGCATTTACACTAGGAGATGAGAGACAAGCAAGAAATCTTCAAAGGATGAACCTCTCCTAAACCTGCTCGTCGCTTCTGACCATGTGTAACCCTGCCTAGGACCAGTCACCTTTTGGATCCATGCTACACATCAGCCCACAGCCTGCAACACATCCAAGCTTGACAACAGCAAAGAGGGCTTGGAAACTAATTCAACGCTCAGTTTTTACCTTCACCAGGTTTGAAGACCTGCTTATTTTTTTTTTTTAAACTAATAGGCTGGAGGCAGTCATATTAAATAAAATTTACAGTACTTTACTGAGAACAAGGGAAAAACACTGAGGCCACAGACCTCTCCAACACGGATGCCGAACAGATGTTTTAAATGTCTATTTGCATTCTGAACCGAAATTAAAGGGCACAAATCTCAATGGCTTTAAGATCTCTGCCAACAACTTGTGAATACTAACAAATGGCACCTAATGATCCATCAAAATGGGTGATTTTTCTAATTCTTCGTCTTGGGAAGTAAAGATTTAACTAACTAAACAAAATAAAAGAGAGAAGTGAAAAAATATCAAATAATAAAATCAAGAACTTGAAACAGGATCTTAAAGCCCCAGCTACAAAGCCTGACAGCAGTGCAGAAGTCTGACAGCAGAGATAGGGTTTAATATTCTCTTAGATGAGGGAGCTTTGAATCTCATTTAATTTTATCAGATTTAGAATCATTTGCTAGGGGCCAGACAGCCAACTAGTGTAAATCAGTTGAGCTCCATTAACTTCTACGGAATTACAGTTTCCAATTTACATCAGCTGAGAACCTTGCTGTTATGCTACTATTATTAGCTGCTATTTATAATGCAGTAATACCTAGAGCAGTCATCTCAAACATGTGGCTCAACAGGCTTTCTGACATTGCCTGCAGACACTGGAAGGCTCTGCTCCCCTAGCCCACGTTGCCCAGAACAGCAAAGTTGTCTGTATTGTACTACTTGCGCCATATTCAACCAAATGTTCTACTGAGGCTGGAGTCTACTGCTTAATATTGAAATCTGAGCCTAGGTTTGCTGCGATATATATAGATAAATGTAATAATTACAAACCTAGTAATAATAATGCACCCTATTATACAAAAGCTGCCCCTTCCACAAAATCTCATAATCTGCGAGGGATTAGGAAGGAGAAAAAAGGGCCAGAGAAATGCTGTGAGGTTACACAGAAGGCCAGCTGTAGAAATTGCAGGGAGAAGGGGAACCCCACACTATCCACTGTGATGGCTGGTGCACTTGCTTCTTGGGGAGCCAAAAATCATCCACATTCAAAGCTGTGCAGGGTGAATACAGAGATCCACATCCCTCAACTCTTGCAGTGAAAAGAGTCCGTTTTGAGCTTAGAATTTCCTAGTTTTAAAAAGAAGCTTCCGAAGTTGATGCATTGGGAATATTCACACTACCTAAATTTAGGACCTAATTTACGTGATTAAATTAGCTGTCTAGAGACATTCCTCCAAGTGCCATTCAGTGCAGAAGCATAATTTAGAGGCCCTGAATTATTTTCTGAAGGACGCTAATTCTCTCTCTTGGCTATTCAGAAGACGCTAAGGAACTCCCCTCCTCCTTGGAATTAGACATCAAAATAGATCGACAACAGAAACAGCTCCAGACACTCATCTTGGGGACACAGGCAGGTTTTGATACCTTCTTGTGTCTCTCTGTCTTTGCTCAGAGTTCATTTATTAGGGATGTAAATCCTACTCTAGCACTGTCCAAAGAAAGAACTGTCTGCGCCCACAAAGCCCACTCAGCCGCAGTCCTTCATGTCACGTAGCGGATGTTTTCTCCCTGACCCCGTAGAGCAGACAGAAACAACGAAGGACATGTCATGGTTTTGGTCCACTTCCTCCATTCACTACTTGACCTTCACACAAAATCTGGAGAAGTTTTCCCTCACACTCGCTAGATTAGCTGCAGATCCTGTTTCATGCTCAGATTTATTTGTCTCCTCTTCTGCAACATAAAGTGAAGGCAGACCCCAATCGCAAAGTTGAAATCCCTTTCGGAGAGAAACCAGACTTTTCTCTGAGGTTTGGCACTGCCCTGTTCCCACATCTAGGCAATGTGGGAGGATGCAGACACAGATCTGCTGGGACCAGTAGGAGGTAGACAGATAAGAGACACCAAAGAAATGATCATTCCCATTAACAAATGCAGCACGAGGTCCATATCTCATGGCATGATCAAAACTTTGAAGCATTTCTAATCAAAGCAGCCTGTGTTCGTTCCCTGGTTGGCTCCCCATTTTGAAGCTGAACTTCCCTTAAGTTCAAGGGCTCAGGAAGAGAAATCTAGTGCAGAGCTTTCTCTTTTTATTTATGTACTCCTACTCAGTAGACTTCAATCTCACAAAGTGCTTAAACTTATGCAAAGCGTCTCTGAAGCAAACGGGACTGTTCACACGCCTGAAGTGCAGTCCTTTGCTGGATCAGGGTGGCAGCTCACTTCTTGTCAGTCTTTCCGAGCTCTATACATTCTGTTCAAACATTTTCTAAGGCACACGGGTTAGTGTTAAATATAGAAAGCCCTCTGTTCAATTTTTTTTTTTTTTCTCTCCAAGACTGTCACACGCTGATGAGCTTTGCAGCAGTGCTGTGCACAGATCTGCGGAGCACAAGGCGCTTGTCCTCCACGAGATGGTGGGTGCTTGGAGAGGTGCAAGACAGATCATCTCCGAACTCATAAATATTAAGAAAAAGTTTTCCGTTAGGACCCAATAACTGTTACTTGCTTATAGCAAATACCACATTAGAACATCTTATTCTGCCCCTGTCAATAATTTGGCTGACTACAAATCCTGAGCCGTTTGCCGGGTTTGTGCTGCTCTCCAGGAGGATGATTGAGAGCTCTGTATAGACTGATCAAGCAACCCATTAATATTTTACAGCTGGGCTCGGGTTGACTGGCAGTAATTATTCCACAGATTACTTTTTCATTTGAAGTGCAGCTGGTCATCCATTACTTTCTCCACGGCTTTGAAGGTCCAATAATTCCAATTATTTTTATCAACAGGAGACAGGTAAACCGGCTCTATGGAAATCTTCCCCGACATGGCACTAAATAGGTGATGGGAAGCCCACCTCCATTACACATCCACTCTCGAGAGCTGAGATGTTTGTGTACGGTGGCAAGCTCTTTACCTGATTTTCCAATCTAGAAGACAGCATGTAGCTTCGGCCTGTGCTCAAAGCTGGCAGTCACTAAGCTTTCCCTGTCCAATTACCTTGAACAGGACTGGACCATCAACCTGTTTCCATTAATGAAGGTACTGGCCAAATCTTTAAGTGGCATACTTCGAAAAATAAAGCCTTGCAGTGCGCCACAGGGCAAGAATGGCCAATCTGGTCCCTGAAGGCCACGTAAGGTCATCTTCATTAATCAGCTGCCCCACCAGTCATGTAACATAGTCCAGGCAGGACCACTGGCTTTGAGCTGGAGAGCTGTATGTGGCTGAAGGGACACCAAGGGCGACTGTCGCACGTCAAGGACATCTGTTGAATCCAGATATGAAACTTGTGCTTTCACGAGGCATCGCAGCAGGAATTGTCTGCATTGTTCAGAGCAAAGGAAGACTTTCAAGCTCTCCCACATTTCTCGCCAGCTGTGTCTTTGCATACAGCACCATAACTTACGCTGGGGAGCTCGAAACCTGCAGCAGCCCGAACACTGAAAATTATAACAACAGAAAGGGTTCACCATAAAATTGGCAATCGGATCCGGTCTGCAAGTAAGCATTTAATCTTGGAAACATTAGCTGGATTGAACCTGACTGCTGATGAGTTATTCTCCCTTGCTTGAGTGGAAGGTCATAAACATCCCTGATATTAATGGCCTGGCAGAAGTCAAGGCTCCACACGGATGGACTGTTCTCTCCCCATTCCTCATCCACCGAGAACTTTCTGCTCCACTTGTTCAGCAAGTGGGCACTTTGAATAATGTGGGAAAACGCCAGTTATCTATTCATAGGGTTCCTCCGTCTCACTGCCGCAGTACTGCCAAGTTTGCTGCAGGACAGATTTTTTTTTTCCGCACCTATTTTTCTTAATCTAAAGGTCCATTTAAGAGATCTGTACTACAAAATGATAGTTGTGGTGTTCACTGCTCTTCTCTAATAGCAGCTACATTTATTTCATCCTTTCGGTGGGAGTGAGATTGCTTCTCTTGGACTCAGTGGGAGGGAAACTTCTGCGATTTTTTTCATGCCATTGCTTGAGTGTGTGCATTGCAGCAGCTTCTCTTACATTAGGACCAGACTAAGATGAACAAAGTGATGCTGTAGGGCTCTTCATTTCCCCATTATCCTGATCAAGATCTTTCTTCTCCCCAGTGCCACGCACAAGCGAAGTGACTGAATGTGTGTTCCTCTGCCCTTTGTTCCTCTACATACTACTCCTAATACGACTTCATGCTCCACTAGAAACACAGAGGCAGTGAGACTTCAGAGGAGTATGAAGCCCACAGGCAGGTGCAGAGAGGTAGGTTTGGGATACTCTCCTCCACAGACTGCATTGCAGCGACTGCCTCAAACCTATGTATGATCCTTGGGACTGTTCATGCTTTGCCGTGATGTGAGAGCCTGCATGCTCCCACACAGCACCATGTGAGGAGATACCAGATACCTCCCCAAAGCGTGGAGGCACATAGAGCCAGCAAGTCCCAGCTTTCTGTGGGCAGGTACTGTATGTTCGTGAACGCTGAACTGGATTTCTCCTCCCAAGGAGCCACTCTGAAGAGACAACTTGTCTCTGAAGAGACAAGTGGCTGAAGAGACAACTCTGCCCGGTGGCAGATATAACAGCCTCACCTGGAAGCCAGGCTTTCTTATGCAAGACACGAGAGATTGCCCCTACACACCACATTCATTTAAATACTTGGAAAGTGCTATAAAAAGTGCCCTTATTTCAGATCACTGAGTATGAAATACATGCATAATATTCAGGAAAGTTACGAGAAAATAATTTTATTGGCTATAATATCCCATCTTACTGAGTCCCTGAAGGCACGCTCCACAATCCACCAAGCACAGGAGTATCCCAGCGGGTATGTCTCCATTGCTTCCTTAAAAAAAGAGCAAAAAGGAGCGCTGGGAGCAGCTGAGAGCAGAACGCGCTGCCACACTCGCCTCCTGGCCACGCAGGAGCCTCCCAGGCGACAGGCAGACCCTCCCGCAGCAAGTGTCCCTGAGCACGGCTGCTGCCATCGAAAACTGCCTCCCAGCAGCCGGAGCCACCTCCCCTGCACCCCACAGCCCCCAGGGGCTCCAGGTGACACTTCCCAGATGTGGCCTCGGGAAGCCGTGAGCTCCCAAGCTTGCCATCTGGAGGGGCAACAGGTTTTGCATCGGGAGTTCGTCCATCCCAACACGCGCCCTGCCTCTATCCAGAAAGCTGGGGCAATCAAATATTTAACATATTGAACGAGAGAGCTCCCAGCTAAGAGGAACAGCAATTAAAGACCTGCTGACTCATCGGATATCAAAGGGGAAGCGACACAGTGGGGAACAGAAATATTCTGAAGCAGCCAGACGCTTGCAGTGCACTGGGCCAGGAATTCACATTAACAGCATCCCAAACAAGCTGGGAACAATGTTTGCTTAAAATCCCCAGCGGGGGGCTGCATCATCAAGAGGGGAAAAACTAAAGGAAAATGGGTATTTCAAAATTTATAAAGACTACAGCCTTTCTTCTGCAATAAAAACAACGGAAGATGGCAGTGTTACGGTCCTAGACGCCTGGAATCTGCCTGTACACCACAAGGAGCAATTTAGGTATTTTGGAAAACATGCTCTTTCAGCTTCCTCTGCAAACTTACCCACTTCCGTACGCACACCTCAGGCACGCACAGACATTTTGTTATGGGACCTCAGTATCTGCTCGTGTGTGTGCTGCTTGCTGGCCCCGAATCAATGCCCTGACTGGAGGAAGATGCGTCTGATCACAGACACTGGATTTTAAGGTCCCATCTGATTTGGCTTGAGCAGAAGACAGTGTGTGTAATCACTGAATCAGCACACTGATGGCACTCATGGAAAAGGATTAGAAGGCAAACCTCAAGTCCAATAAACTCATCCATGAACCTAATGAAAGCAAAACTGGACCTGATGGCATTAATACCCACATAAGCACGGCTGCTGTGAGTGCACAGGTCCTGTAAGTGCTGATACTATGTGAAGTGACTTGGAATTTTCTGGGATTCACTGCTAGGAGACATTAAAAATCTAAGAAATTGAGATGTTCCTGTCGCTGATGATGCTGAACAGGTACCTACTATATATTTTCACACTTTATAGACAAGCGTGTGGCATCGCTCGCAGGTCAGCAGCTGGGCAGGCAGCAGCACAGAACTGGACAGGAGTGCAAGTCTTTGTGATTACCAGACAGTTTTAGCACCTTCACTGCTGCAAAACCATGCTTAAAAGCAAGTAACTGCGTAAGTCAGTACAGGACTGGCGACTTACAACCTACCAGCCATTCCTTTGGGAAAACGTCCTTTATGTCACCGTATGGTTTACTTCTCCAAATGTCACAATGAAAGACAAACAAACTTTCTCTCTGCAATATCAGAAGTGTGATTTAAAAACCGCAAGGGCAAGCCAAAGCTGCTGTTTCTCTCTGCTCCAAAATGTTCCTTTGCATCCTTTTCCATAAACCTTCCTGGTGTCCTGCAAATATCCCCACCCAGAGAGACAATATCTCGATTCCGCCGCCAGAAGGAGGTCACTCGAGCGAGTCCGTATACCTCAGTTCAGATGCTCATTTTTAAGTTTGGCTAACTTTAAAGCAAAGTGCCCTTTAAGTGCGTATTGCTTTAGCCCTAAAATACTTAATCATTAACGATTTAAAGCAGAAAGGAATTTAAGTGAGTTAGACATCCTGTAATAGGCCTTTTGACTAGGGCCATTAGGAACATTTTGGTTCAGTTCAGACATAATTTATCATCCTGAGTGGAATTCACCTGAAAGGCAGGCAGTGCCTTCTGCTCTTGTAGCTCTTCTCTTAGGGGGGAAAAAAAAAAAAATAAAAAAAGGAAAAAAATCCATTCAGCTTTTCTGATTTCCCAAATAGCTTAAGGTTACGAATGCCAGATAGCTTCCAGCTAGGCATTTACTGCTGTCTTTAATAGCCAAAGCCTATCAGAAACCTCCTGAGGCTAAATACAGAGGAGAGAGCAAAAAGTAATCATTTTATATTCCAATCCCTGGTAGAAGAAACCTGCTGTAAGAAGGTTAAAGCACTGCAGACTGGTCTCCTTACCATTTCTAACTCACCGGTTAATTATCGCAGCTTGGCCAGCTCCTCAGCCAACACACAGCTTCGCTGACTTCGGGGCACCCACGAAAGCAGCAGAGCAACCCTGGGACCTCTGCAGCAGCATCCCCCAACACTAAGGTACCTCTGGGTAGCAACAGTAAATTAAGAAAAGGGCACAGCTTAGCTATTAAATAGCATCAGGGCTATAGAATAAGACATTTCAGCATCTATATGTGATTTTTAGGCTGGTGTCAACTTACAGTGATGCTCTAGTTATTCTGTGGAATAGAAAGTCTGACAGCCTTTATGAGCATGGCTCATTTTTATATGGGAAACATATAAAAATGCTGATGCATTATACTGTTGTATATAAACATGAAAAATAGCAAAGGTAAGCCAGAAAAAGTTCAAGTCCTTCAGAATGTAATAGAAGAAATATCCAGCCATCTTTCTGAGTGATTACAGAAAATTACATCCCTATCAAAGAACTGTGAAAGATAACAAAAAGCTGCTAGGATGGACATGTTCTCTGCTTCATTTAGTAGATTTCGGATGTAATTTCTACTGAGCCACAGCGATTTCATCGCTCTTAAGTTTTAAAGATTTTTTTTTTTTCCCCTATACAGACAAGCACAGGAAGGGAATGAAACACCTGAAATGCACCTCAAAATACCTGAATATAAAAATGCCATATTCTTACATTACGCTGGTAACAGCTATGTGTATTACTTCTTTCCCCTCACCATAATTTAAACATCCATGCCACAACATGTCTTTAACACAAGGCATGGACCATCCTGGTGCTTTGACTGCAGAAAACTGGGTACAGCTGGGCTGGCAGGCGTCAGCACAGGAAAAATACTGTATTGGAAAGGAAGGCTCGTTCCTTTGATGTTATCAAGATGATGTTGAGTGCCTGACTTGGCATGGCTGGGAATGATTTTTAATGGAACTAAGGTCAAGAAAGATGGGAACGTGTTAATAATAAATACATCAGACCTCCTGTTCCTTTTACTAGAGAACATGGATGGACAGTGAGGAAGGAACATGCACAATTTGAGACTACCTTCAACAGTAAATTTTTAAAAACTCTAATTTACTCATTAAAGCTCAATGGAGACACCTCCACCACATCCATCGAGGTCATCCGTCCCTCATCCCCACGGCACAGACACGACGACTGGCTCCTGCTGCGTGACTGCAACCTGAAAGTATGGGCAACTGCTCTGCTTCCACTTTTTATCATTTTAAAGGATTCTCATGGGGGGCTGGCAGCTTTGGTAACCTATTAGTGTATATTACTAAGACAATTCACGGGGCTTCTATAAGCCAGAAGGAGCCACGCTGGGAGATCTGCTTTCTGCTCTAAATATAGCCGCACAAGAAATGAAATCCAAGTGCCAGATTTCAGCGGGATTTCCTGGGGTGAAATGCATTGCACGCATGGCTCATTAGAGACCTTTAAAACAAAAAACAAGAACTACAGATTGCACCAGTGTATTCCCTTCCCGGTGCTGTTACTGAAAACATTTTGGATGAATGGTGGTCATTTCCCCACCATGAATCTCATCATCTCTCTACACTTGTTTTCAGTAAGCATTTCAGCCAGCTCATCCAATACGAACATCCGTGATAATTGTGACCGAGCAGTGAATTTAGCCATTTAACTTCACATTTCTTACTGGATGGATTCATTTTAAGAACAGGAAACCATGAAATGAGGAAAAGGAAAGAAAGAAATGAGTACAACGGATTAGTTTACTCTCATTTACTGGGGTTCATGTATAATTGTCCACCAATTCCAAGTTCCTGTGCCATGTTTCCAATGCTGGGAGCCTGCTTCTGTAAGACTTGAGAGCACGGATTTGTAGTTGTTTTCAGCTATTTTTGTCCACAGAGCTCTCTTGGGTCTTTGTCTGTGTTTTGTACTGCATAAATTCTCCCAGCATCTATGGATTTGTTTTAAACTGATAAACTTAATAGGTGAGCGAAATCTATTTAACGTGTCACCCTATGGGTTATTACCAACCCAAAGCAACAATCTCTTTTCTTCCCTACGGAGGAAAAAAAACACAAACCAAAATCCCCCAAACCAGGACACACTCTTCTTTGCAATTGCCCAGACATTGTCCATATTTCAAAGTTTAAAACCCTTTCCTTTGCAGCCTGCCTTCTCGAGCTGCATGCTGCCAACATGTTCTCCTCTCATTCATACCTGTGCAACCCAGGAGCGATGCCATGGATTTACATCCCTGTAAGAGCGGAACCGAGTCATGCATCAAACAACTGGCTACTCCCTGTTTATTTAGTGTACTCTACAAGCAAAAGGGAATTAACTGCCTTCCCAGCCCCAGGCTCTGAGCCCACCTGCAGAACTGATTTTCCTCCAAAGCGTCAGGCCCTTCCCTCATGCAGACTGCTCCTGTACAGGAATATTTTAATGCCTTTCATTTTGGTGGGTGAGAATTTCTTATGAGTTACAGTGAGTTGCTCCGACTGGTACCTGGGAGGATGGGAAACATGACCACGCTGCTGCTCCCGCGGGCGAGGGAGCACGGGGTGCTCGCAGGGCTCCTGGCATGGCAAGCACCAGGGTGGCACTGGGGGCTTCACTGGCTCAGTCTCCCCATACAGAGAACTTCTATTCCGATCCTGAATATGTAAAAGCTCCTCTTTTTCAGCTCAAAGAAAAGAGGCTTGACAAGGCAAACTGTTCTGCAGAAAAGCTTTCTATTAGAAGATAGGTGTAATGGCAATAAATGTAGCTCCACTGGGAAGAAGAAAGGAATTAACCACACCTGCCTTCTAATATACGGGTTTTTCTTGGGCAACACATGAGTCTGAATCACTTACAGTACTAACGAAGACAAATATCATTGGTCAATAGGTCTTGACAAGTAACTTCAAATAAAGATGAAATTTGCGTTGTAATCTATACCTGCTGGTGAACTGAATTGTTCTCCCTTCTAGACAATGCAGTTTTCTGTAAAATCACAGCGGAATTGGTGAGATCCACCCAATCTTCCTATAATCCAGCCATCGGCTGCTCAGGCTAAGGCTCCTCCCCTTCACAAGATTCAAGGCTTTGCTGCAAACCTTCTATCAGTCTCTGTTGATGACATCTCTCCATAAATAAGTGCTTGATTCAGAAGTGGTTGATATGCACAAATATGTAATTAGCAGGAATTCCCTTCCTAGCATGCAGGGGAAATAAAGACTGTAAAAGGCATTTGATTTCCCAGTTTCCCAGAACAAAATTCTTTAATGTCTTGTTTTGAAAGATTAAATATTTGTTGTCAGAAACAATACCACCCTACTAAATAATGTGAATCAAAATCAGCACCTACACACGTCTATATGACTTGCACCTACACAAAATACAAGTATTTCAGGGCTCTGCGTACAGAATTAAAGCACTTTCTAAAATGCAGAGGGGGACTTTGCCAAGCATGTTTGCTTGCTGAGAAATAACCGAGGCAGGTCACACGTGTTTTCATGCATTTAACTGTAGCTGCAACTTCAAAAAATATGAGCAACCTACCAATGGCAAACAACGACATTTCCATTTCTGACTCACCTGTAGCTCTCTAAGAAAGATTTCAGCCCACTGAAAGATTTCAGTCCACCTAAACATTTTACATGCTTCGGCGTACATTAAAAAGAACCTTCAGGATAACAAAAAGTGGAAATCAGACGCATATTCCTGCTGATTTGTGTGATACAAGGTATTAATGAACAATGCAAAAACACAAGAAAGCAGAACACCCCCATGTTTTTCAACATCAGCATCTTCAGTGGAGAGAATAAACAGCAGAAAACGGCCATGTCTCCTGCTACAATATACACACTTTTATTTTTGTCATGCCTGTTTTCAGATCCATAATACGAGGAGGGATTTTAACAGAGTCGAAGGGTGCAATCGGAGCGACTCTGCTGCCAGAAGTGGCACAGAAACGCTGGTAGTCGTAATTAGGCAGAAATGTCTAACTGAAGTGCCACACGCTCGAGTTGGAGGTGGTGGCTTTGACGCTGGGTGCTGTGCTCCCCTCCAAGACACGGCGCCCGCCAGTCCCATCACACCCCTCCAGCCACGGCTCCCTTTGCTTTGTGCCAAACGGGCACCACGGTGAGAGGAGCAGGGCTGGATCCTGACACCCGTGCCACAGACCGGTGGGTTGTAAAAGGTCATAGCTGCGTTAGGAGCACTCCATGCACCAGGAGTACCGGGGCAAGGCGCTGGCAAGCATCCTAGAAAAGGTTGCCCAAGCCCATATTCCTATGTCAACACCAACTGCCAAACTATAAACAGTTTGTCATGAGAAAGATCCACTTCTTGCAGCAACAGAGACTAAGCCTGTGGCCTCGGAGCCCTGTAAAGGTGGAGGAGCAGGGAGATGTCTGAGATGGTCCCAATCCCAGTGCACATGTCTGTGCTCAGCCCCACAACACCTCGAGCTCGCAGAACCCCTCTCCTGTGCTTCGCAGGACACACCGAGCCAAAAAGCTTGTAATTTTTTTCTAGAATAACCAAAATACCATTGGAAGTCAACAAAAACTGTACAGGGACTTCCTCAACTGTACAAACTGTTGAAGACTCAAGCAAGACACACACCCCTGCACCCGTCTGCAGGGGACACCGTCACACAGCACAGCCAGTTTGGGAGGATGGACTTCTCATAAACACACCACAAACTAGGCTTTAGAGTAATTAAACTTTAATTTTAGCTGGTTAACCCACACTGAAGAATCATTTACAAGGACCCTCCATCACCCTAATTGCATAAGGATAAAATAATTTTCAGGGACCCCGTGTGTGGGAGTAAACTTTTCAGGTTTGGTTTTTTTTTTCCCTCTTCCTATGGTGGGGTGAGAACTCTAAAGGCTTCAATTAGAAGCAATTACTGGAGATGTAGAGGCTTCTCTGAGGTTAAGCTGCCCTTCATTTTCTCAAAAGAAGCCTTTAATTAAATGCAAATAATCACAAATTTCATATAGCAGATTGCCATAATTTCACTATTAGTTACTGGATCTCATTTAAAACTAAAAGAGGTGGGCAGTAGTGCTGGGTGGACGCAAAGGAATGAGAACTCAAGAGGTCAAGGCTGCATTACCTGCGTAAATCTATTCTGCTTCTATAAATCTGTCTGCAACCACATCATTTCAGTCTTAACAGGTTGTCCTTCATGCAAGCGCACTGGAGTGTAGTCCCATAGAAACTCGGGCCTCAGTACAAATAATTGCCTCAGTCCATCTTACTGTTGACCACGGCAGCGAAGGCAGGATGGGTAATGGGGAAGATGTAATTGAAGTGGAAATGACCAAAACTAAAACGCAAGCTATGATGAATTCAAACGGTACGTTCGAGCTCATCTCCATAGCAGAGCTGTGGAAGAGCAGGCACATAAAATGGCAGCAAGTATTTTAAATACATCTACCAAATCAGTTATGGTGGGGTATAAGCGGAGAGGAGATAATACGGCATCTGCAGGAGGGGAGGGGAAAGGCAGACTCCACACAACCGCAGGTCTGCCCTCCAAACCGTCAGTCTTTAGAGCAGGTTCTGACAATTACTGAAGGGAAATAAAGTAAATGCACACAACCGCAGATAGAATATGCCACTTTTTTCATACTCCTTTTGTTTAGCCAAACGCAAGCTGGGGCTTCACCCAAAGGAGGCAAAGATTTCTGCTGCTCAGTGCTTTGCACAGGCATTTACAGTGTGAGAGCCGCCTCCGTCCCCTTTCCATGGATTATGCTACAACCCAAGATGCAAAACAGCAGAAGTTCAGGACCAAACGCCACAAAACGTCTTAAGAAGCGGCTTTATGAAAAGCTGATGGCTTTGCAGTTCCAGGACACGTTGAAAGCGGCATGGAGGCTGCTCCAAGCAGCACCTCAGCCTTGAGGCAACCACGCAGAAGAGGTGCTTCAGAAGAATTGTATCTTTGTTATAGCAACAGCTGCCAGGTTTTCGAAGCTGAGAAGGTCATTGCTCTCTGCCACGCAGGGAGTTCAGGAGGGACGTCAAGAAGCTCAGAAGGAGAAGAAAAGCACTAGGAACAGGAGAAAAAGCAGTGGAAAACTTATTCTCTGGCTCAGCTTGGCACGTCATTTCTGTGCCGATTCCCAAATTAAATCATTTCTCCCACTGTACTGTGAGAATATGGGGAGGGATCAGATTGTAAGCTATTCAGAGGACTAACTGATTATCGGCATTTTAGCAGTGAGCTTGTTTTTGTTCTTTCGCACATTTATAATAATACCTTTTACATGTTCTCTAAGAGACAAATCTCTCTCTGCTTCAGAACTGCTAGTCTGAAGATCTTTTGTTGGCACTGAGACGAATGCTAATGTGAAATATCTTATTTCTTCAGATGAAAGAGAAGCTGAGAACAATCCCCTCTGGAGGGAGGTGGCAGAAGGCGGTATCTGGGATCAAGAGTTTATGACTCACCCCCCCGCGCAGCCCACCCGTGCCCTCCTCCTTGTTTGCTGGGTCCTGCTGCTATCGCACCACGGACCAGCTCCTCCTGCTCTGATAAAGCTTCCCATCGCGCTCCCCCCATGGTGGGGACGTGGGGCAGCAGCAGGCGGGACACTGTTCACAGGCAGAAACGCCTGGAAATGAAGCGTTATGCCAGAGACCAAATGCTCAATCTCACATCACAAACCACCCAAATCCCTGCTACTCTCCTCCTTTCTCCATCTGGTTTTGTCCCTCTGTTCTTGGAGGGACCAAACCAAGCCATAATGTATTTTTAATGCAGCGATATATTTTCCTGCTGTGGAGATAGGCAGGAGACTGGCTATTGAGGCTCGACAGCGGGGCCCATACGGCAAACCTGCCAGAGGATGTCTTGCCCTTGTGCATGCATTGAGTCACAGCATGAGGAGAGGGGTGTTGCTGAGCTTCCAACAGCTTCCTTCAAATCAGTAGCAGAACTAACCAAGAGATAGTGGCTATCTGGATTTCAGGGCTAAATCCTCAGGTGTCTGGTAGAAAAATAGCACCAATACACACTTTTTCTGGTATGGGGACATTTGTAATATCTCTCGCTCCTGGTGAGTAATAAGTACAGAGCTTATGCAGCAGCTTCTTCCACTGTAGGGATACTAATAAATAAGATTACTTTCTTCTGCCTCTGAAAAATACAGAAATTAAGTATGTTTGAGATATTACCGGCTCCTGGACACATACTTTTGTTTAGATGGCTTGAGTATGAACAGTGGCTTAGAAACAAGTGAGAAGTGAAAGCTGGAAGCCCATCCATCGAGACGGAAGCACCATCACGTAAGCCTCAGTTCTCCACAAAACCCAACCCAAAATATTTGAGGGAAAAGGGCCATCTGCCATCGTAACACTGCACACCACAAACTGCCTTGTGCAATAGTCAAAGAATAAAAATAAAGAATTACTGAAACGATTGCAGTGCGGCGTATCCAGCGTGGTTTAGTGGTACTAGTGGAAGACAGTATTTCACTATTCCTTTTGCTCCCGTGACATATATGCAAGCATATCCAACGCCATGGCAGGCCTCTGAAAACTCCATGGTTCAGCAGACAGTAGAGACAATGAGGTAAAAATATGGAGTCCTTTCATCACTTTTTGGTAACAAGGAAGATGAAAGCCTTATGTGGCTTATGCTGGCTGAGAAAATGTGGTATTAGGATAACAAAAATGAAATATTATCAGAGACTGAGTTTTCAAAGGTGTAGCACTGGAAGAAACTGATGCATATATAACTCAGCAAGCCATCAGTACCAAACGCTTGACACTCTGGAGGATGCAACAACGAAGGGGTCAAACTCATAATAAAATCATGCAATATCCTATTAAAACTGACTATATTATTCTAAACTCCAAAGGAGTGAAGGTAAA
Source organism: Dromas ardeola (assembly GCA_013398915.1). Lineage (NCBI taxonomy): Eukaryota > Metazoa > Chordata > Aves > Charadriiformes > Dromadidae > Dromas > Dromas ardeola. The sequence continues at coordinate 965,097 of VYZM01017800.1, read as the reverse complement.
AAAGTGCTATATATATATATCTTTTAAAAAGATAAGGATTCCCAATTGCTTTTCATGCAGAAACAGAAACTCTCTAGGAATGAATTCAGATCTCTGAAAAGAGTAAAAGAAAAGCATAACACATTTTTTCCTCAAATCCAGGAGAAAGGAAATTAGAATTTAGTGTAAAATCCTGCAAATAAAAAGCATTATGGTGACAGGCTGATGTCAATGCCAAGATTCCTACTAAGTTCTTAACAGTACAGTCACTCACAGCGTTGCTGGTGTTGTCAGACCTCTACAAGATTAACATCTTTATATCAGAAGATGTCGTCCACGTGAACGAGGAAAGAAGGGAAATACACAAAGCTCTTGGGTCATGCAAGCAGTCTCAAAACAATTACTTGCTTTGTAAAATGAGCAATGTGAACCAGGATGGAAAAGCGCAGAATTTTGTATGCATGTCTGAGGAAGAGAGAGGAAAAAACCCACCCCTTCACTCTTTCCTCTGTTAGGATATAGCAACATTAATTCTAACTCTAAGCAATTTCAGCTGACTGATTACAGTCGCACTACAAAGCAGAAGCTGAAAAGCAGATCAGATTTCTTTCCCATGTTGGCCTTACCATTGCAACTAAAGAGACCTCAGAGAAATCACGAAAAGAGGACTATAAACTGCACAGCCATTTTACTCTAAGGCAATTTTTAATTTAAAAAAAAATAAACAGAGCAAAGTCTTTTCCTTTAAATCATTAATAAAAGAATCTCGCCTGTTAGGGCAATGAGCTTTCCTAACTCTAATCCACCTTTACTGCTGTGTTATTACCCTACTGTTTTCCTGTAATTAAAATGTGGCAGGTAGTTTACACACAAGAGGGAGTAATTGTATTGGAAATAACTGTTCATAACCAAATTTTAAAAGCTCATTTTTCTTATCAACTTTTAATAAAGAAAGCAAGATAATAATGATATTTAACATTCGTGCCACCTACAGCAGCATTTTTTCTCTCTAAATTGCTAACATTTCATTCAACAACGCTAAAACATACCCCTTCAGCTCTGAATGCAGCCTGCAGCAAGAGACAGGAAATATCTGAACAATTGCAGCCATTTGTTGCTGCTCAACTGAAACCAGGAAATATGGCTGAACCTCATGCTAAGGACCCAAACCTTCAAAAAACCTCGAGTGGTTCTGGAAGGAGAACACAGAGTTTGCATGTGCTGTGGTCGGGGAGCATCCAACCTCAGCCTGGCTGGGCCAAGAAGGGAAGGGCCCCCTCTCTCTGCATCCTAAGGAAGATGGAATGAGGTGGGTCACTGCCTGCCCATTTCGACACTGCATTTCCTCAAAGGTGCACACATAAATGGCACGAGCAGTCTCCACGGATTTGCACAGACCCGGAAGCAGCACACGCTCTCCTGGCTCGGAGGAAGATGTTAAGTTTGGCTCGCGAAGGGCCTCCTGAATACCGAAGTTGCAGAATATCTTCCTTACAAAGATTATTCGGGAGTTTTCACTTTGGATGATTCTTAGAAGACAGATCTCCAGGAATTTCAAGCCTTGCAAGCTGATTAGGGGAAAAATATCATTTTTCCATTTATTATCATTTACAGTCTAGTAGAACCTGCCAATATATAAGACTACAGGATGCTGTATGCAAACGGCTTCTGTCCCAAAGAGCACACAATCCAAAACACGCGAACAGGCAACTGTGGATAGAAACACCAGAGAAGGGCAAAGGAAACGAAAAGGGTTCTCAGTGGTTTGATGGGCAGACAAGTAGGTGGACACTTGCCATTTAAATGCAGCCACAAGAGGACAGTTTTGCCTCTCCTGTTTAGAGGTCCTCCTGCTGCTTAAGAGGCTCTAAAGGGGTACTAATGGATAATGCTTTAGACTCCTAACACAGTTTAGAGTATCAGACACTGCATGCCACCCTTGTGGGAAGAGGTCAATGCACTGTCATTGCCCATTACCTGAGCCTTGTACTGTTTTAAATAAGGATATTGGTTTGCTGTGTTTATGTAAGCGCATCTTTTGTTGTAATATTCAGAAACGAATACAAGAGGAAGCTTTTAAACAATGGTTTAAGCTCACTAGTATCTGCTGAAGTAGTGATCCCCAGCACATCACAGGCATACAGCATAAAACAAGTGTGTGCTTACGTACAGTCATGAGCAATCCAACTGCTAAAGACCTACATCACTGGATGCAAATGCAGGTGGACCATAAAAAGGAAGGTCATTAAGAACTCTGGTTCCAGCCTTATAATTAGATTGGCACGTAGGAACCCTCGCGGGGGCTGTGCCAGCCTCAGCTGAGCTCCGTACAGCAGGAGGTTGAGCCCTCCACCACGCAGGGTGACCTCAGGACCTGCAGAATGGGCGTCTCAGTCACATACACAGCCCACGGGCATTAGGGTTTTTTTCTCCCCAAACCCAACACGTGCAAACTGTATACTTCTACCAGGCTTGTCCAAGATCTGAATGAAGTGGAATTCCCTTTACCTATATATCATCGGAAAGTTGAGTGCTGGTTTGTGGTTTCTACCTCAATTAGGTTAGGCCACCTTCAGGGTGCATTTGGGTTTCAACCCAAATTGGTGGCTTTGGTCCAGATTCATTCTGTGGTTTGGCTTAAAAATCAAAGTAAGGTTTAGAGGTAGCAACCATGCATGGTCACAGAGCTTCCCGCAGTCCCGGAGCAGCGCGGCGCTGATTTAAATGAACGGGATAAATGGACCTGGCTATGGGAACCAGCTGTGAGACAGGCAGATGATATTTGAGGTTGCCTCCAGGCCTGTTTTTCATACAGCCTGTGTCTGATAAAGGCATTTAAAACAAATCGAGGATCAAATACTACATGAGAAGTGAACGACTGCGCCAGAAGACAGACCAGACAGTGACCAACCGGCCCCACGCGACCGCGACACTGCTCTGACAGCCCTGTGTGAAAACCAATAGCCACACATGAATTTGCTTAAGCCTTGAACGTTCAGATAAAACTTAGCATAAATTAGCAAAACCTAGCGTAAATTAGCGTTGCCTTGCTTATTAAAAGCCATGGATTGGAAGCTTACAGTTTGATTTTACAGGAGTTGTTTCCCGTAGCAGGAACCAGCGGGGCACGCAGAGGGGAGGGAAGGGAGTTTGGGGCTTGACGTGGAAGCGAGGTGGATGGGTACTGCTATAACGGGCACAAGAAGGTGCTATTTTTTTTCCTGAGATTGTCTTGCTTCATATCCTCCTCCCTTCCCCACTCCCCACTATCAGCATTTAAAACACCCCCGAGTTTTCTTGAGCAGGTTTGCTGTGCTCATTAAAATAATGTGAGCACTTACTAGCTATAATGAGGGCTCATTAAATTCTGGTAAGTGCCAGGACTGTCCTGTGGAATTGAACAGGCTCAGGTTCTGGGAGGAGCGCTCAGGGGTGGGAAGATACTGGAAATACTGCGTTTTCCACAAGAAAAAAAACGACAAACTTTCCTCTCCTTTTTTGCTCTGCAGGCATGGGTGTAACTCAGACCCGCTAAGCAGCAGCCTTTGCTTACGGACTACTCAAATCACTCCCCCGTCCCAGAAGGACTCTCAGCTCTTATCAGAACAGGAACAAATTAAAGATCTTTCCATATTTGCATCTCCTCCATTTGAGAATTTTCCTACATTTGTTATTTAGAGATAAAAGTCTGCCTCTAAAAATTCACTTAGCAAAGTAGTTTTCTCAGCCTGAGGGAATGGTGCAGGAGGGATTGCAGAGCAGGATCCAAAGCAGCTGGCGAGGCTGCAGGAGCAGCAGGAGATCGGGAGATGAATGGGTGCACATCAGGGCAAGGATCACATTTTAGGTGCTCTGCTCTTCCATATATTTCCAATCGGCTGTGGCAGAGACACACACCCTGACCAGCGTGGCCATGCCTACAACCATAAAGCAGTTCCCGCTGCAGGATGCAGTGCTACCGTCTGTGTTTTTATCACCAAATGCTGTTCATCGCCTACTAACGTTAGAAGATATGAATTAACTAAAACCATATACAAATATACTGGACTAATCCCCAGTAAATCAGGGGGCAAGTGACTACTAAAGGAAATAGAATCAGACAAGAACCTGAAGACCGCTGCATCCCAAAAAAAGCCAGTATATATCCTAGTGGGGCGGAAAGAGCCCCTGGAAAGAGGAGGTTTCTGTATGCATCCCTAGGAGATGAGCCTCCTGCAGGTGGCCTGCAAAATGCAACGCATCAGGAGTGAGGCAGTGAGGGAGAAAGGAGCAGAGAGGTTCAGCTGGCTTCCCGAGCAACTTGTAGAGTTGACTGACCACCACCACCAAGCAGCAGAAAGCATGGGACCGACATACCGAAGTTATGTTAGTCTAAAGAAATAAAGTTGCATTCCTGAGAAGTGAGAATCTGAAACCCTATTATTTTGTGCTTGGGCTGATACCCATACCACTGCCTGTACCCAAGCACATGACCAAGTCTTCCATCACCTCATAAATACCTATTTTTCAACTACATTAATGTAAAGACCACAGTTCAGCATGAAATGTGTCTCAAAACGGCATCAATTTCACAAGATTAAATAACTGGTCTGGTTAAGCATTAATTGCTCCAGTTTGTCTCGCTCTTCACCCACTCACAGGAGCTTTTTGTGGATTACTGCTTCATAATTGCTTTCTCCCTAAGCACACATGCCTTGCAATCTTCTGCACACCTTGACAGCATCCTGGTTAGAGAAAATGAATGCTACATGTCCCCCTGACACAGCATTTTGTCTGCCGGATACGGTACGTCAGAGATTGTTTACTCAACTTCTCATGGCCCACTAATGACATAATGTTGGACACAGCTGTTCAGGGCTCCACAAGAGCGAAACAGAGAAAGAAATGTCGAGAGACTTCAAACACGCTGCTCACATCAGAGCCTGGCTGGGAAAGTCCTTGAAAGCATCTAGGGGAATTTAGCCTTACGGCTCTCTCATGAAGTAAATCCAGGATTAAAGCCTCAAACTTAGTTTCTCCTGATCTTAAAATAACTCCATCTGACCAAGGCGGCAACAACTGCTTTGAAGAAGAGGGGACCAATCATTTCATTTTCACTCTGCTTGGCCAAATTATCCACTGAAAAACTAGGACCTACCATACAAAGGCTCACTAGCCCTGGAAGCGGGGTGTGCCTGGTTCATCATGTCCTGACTTTCAGTGTGTTTGAGCAGGAGAGGTGAAGCTCACCCTGTAAAAAGGCAATTCAAGGTCAAGGCACCCCTAAAGACCTCAAAAAGTGAACAGAGTTCACGTGATGCACAGAGCTCTCCGTGCCCAGGAGACACCATCTGCCCCAGTGCAATCTGCCTACCACTACTGCTGCCCAACTTTTTTCTAGGGACTTTTGGAAAGCTAAGCCTGGCCAGGGATCTGTGCGACAAGGGAGTGCTGCTGGCAGGACTGATGTGCACCAACCACAGCACTACGAGGATAAGGACATGCTCCACCCAAATACCACACCCAGAGAGCCACTCTGGAAATTTTATTTTTCTTCATGAAGCTTCTGGAACCACGTCATTATGGAACAACATGAATTTTCCCTAAGAAAAAGGCAAATCAAGTTTCTCGACTTCCCAGTCACGGAGAAAAGCAGAAATAGCGTTAAGAGAAAGGCCCACACCCATCCCCACACCCCAGTTCAAAATAACCTATTTCATTAACTTTAAAACACTATATAATTCAAAATTGAGGGAGGATGGTGTATATTGTTTACATATATACATGTATATATACAGCAGGTAGAAGAAGCATGATTTGCAACGCTGAGCTGATTCCTCAGCTTGGCAATACTGCAGGCAACTCCAGCAGAAAAAGAGAATCGTTGGGTAAATTTGTTCCTCCCTGTAACAACAGCTGTCCGTGGCAACTAATGCACCCCGATATCAAAGCTGTATCTGAATTCATGCTCAGAGAAAAGACCATCACCCTCCCTCATCTTCCCCAGGCCTTTCAGGGTAACCCCTACTTACAATTGTGAAGTTCATAACCTTCAGAATCCAGATGGTCATAGCAAGGTTCACCAGGATTAAAATCATTAGGAGCAGCACAAAGAAATAGAGGCATCTCTTCCTCCAGCCATAAATCCCCACTTTGTATACCTGGGGTCCTTCCGAGGTCTGCATGGTGCTCCTGTGCGCGTACTGTTCCTGAGGCATCTGAAATGATCACAAAGAAATAACCATGTGTATTAAGCGGCCAGAGAAAGTCGATCATAAAAACTGCTTGTGTCTGTGCCTCTTAAGAGGATTTGTTTTTTTCTTTTTCAGAGTTTACCAGCTGGGCAGCATCTCTTTCAATATCTTGCTTCTGCATTTTCTCTCTGCTTACCGTATGCAGTAACATACCAAAAGAGAATGTCATGTGTTAAATGTATATATATTTATAAATACATGTAAGCACACTGTTTAAAGGTATCCTATGGAGCTCATTCTCGATTGACTCTGTTCACCGCCCCAGGTTTTGCAAGGCAGGCACTCCAGGGCCTCTAAGGATCCTGAGGGGAAAATTTTGCATGTGTTTGGTAAAAGCAGTTGAGTTCAGCAGTTTGTTTTGAAGACGCAATATTACTTTGCAGAGGCTTTAATTTAAAAAAAATAAATCATCTCTAATAAAATCATTCCTTCCAGCCAAAGAAAAAAGGCAGAGGGGAAGCGTTTGCCTTTCTCCCTTCCCACACTCCAAACTTTCTTAACCAAGTAAACCTGAAGTGCAAGGTTCTCCAGCTGCCACATCCCTAACAAATTATCCCCAAATGTCTACGCTGGTTTAACACGGACTCTGATACCCTGGGTGGGCATGGCACGCCAGGACGACACCGGGGGCCAAAACCAAGGAAAGAGGGAAGGAAGGAAAGCTGGTGCCGAGGAAAGCGGTGCAGCAGCATCCCCTGGAAGAATGGCTTTACAGTTCCCTGTGGCGAGCATCATCCCCCCTCCTACACCCCGGTACCCGTCTGGCTCTGGGCAGTCAGGGATCTGGCTGCCCCCACCGCGGATGGAAAGAGATGGGTGCTTTTAAACAGCACCGCAGCCAGCCAGGAGGGGTCCGGAGCAGCACGGACCCCCATTGTGGAGGTATTTCGTGCCGCACAAATAAAGTATTCACATTCTCACCCTTCACATTCAGGGTGCGGAAACTCACTTTCACGGGCCTTCCCCAGGGATCAGTTTCTTTCATTGTCAGACTTTTTCAACGCACAAACCGAGGATATCATATCATCTCCAATATTAAACGCATAGTTTGCTGAATGTTTTGCATTTTAGACTCTAGACAGATAAGCCACCAAACGTGTTCTTGCTCTACTGATTCAACACCACGGGCTTCTTCCTCAGGGTATTTGGCATTGACGTTTGTATGCAGTGAATTACAAAATTCACATAATGGGAGGAAACTATGCGAGTCCCTCTCTGTGGGAGTGTGATCCGCGAGAACAGAAAGAGAATGGTAGAAATTAGATGCTCATTGATAGCAGCTTATGTTTGTTTACCATTAGTTTCCTGTTTTTTTCCTTACTTTTTTGCTAATAGCCTCATACTCCAGCATCTAATAAAATACAGCGTGCAGTCAGCAGTGGTACAGAGCCCACTGCAGGCTGATGCAAGGCGAATTTCTTCATCAAATAACTTTTATTCCAGTAGCATTGCACCAGGAATGAAGTTAACACTTTATTTTGCAACTTCAACGCTGAAGCACACACATTTGAGGCAAGGGCTGCCTGAAGAAGGGTTTTTCAACCTTTCACTGCTCCAAATGTTGCTAAGACCTGTGTTGTCTAACACTGGCTGGTGTTGTCACCTGCAGAGCAAGGGATCAGCCAACCTCTCCCTCCGCGAGTCCTCGCCCAGGGTGAAACATGGGCTCAGGGACTAAATAAATCCATTCAGGCACTAAAGTCTTTTCAGATCGGAGGCACTGACACCTCTCCCAGTCTGGACCTACAAAGCAAAGCCGACGTAGCGGCATATTCAGGAAGGCTGTGTTTAGCCCAGGGTGCTCGCACCCCAACGATGCTCCTCTGGAGGGTGGAGGTGCCCCTCTGCCTCTTTCTCCAATGTCAGCAGCCGCGTTAACCCCTCACACTCAAAATTCACAACCGTGGCTAAAAAAAATAATAACAAATGAGGTACTCCTATCATTTTCCTCTCAGGTTTCTGAACCATCGCACCTTTAAGGATTTTTTCCCCTTATATGCTTGAAGGCTTCGGTCCACCAAGGAGAAAAAGCAGGTCAGACCTGTGCAACAGTGAGGTGCCACAAAGGACACCCGCAAGAGGAGACCCTGGGCACCCCCGCTGCCCACCTGCAGGCAGCTGCCAGGCTCAGCGCCCTCCTTTCGAACGAAGGTGCCGCCTGCGCTCGCAAAACTAAAGCTAGAAGAAAGTGAGCTTCAGCCAGCCCATCCACAGCTCCAAGCCCGCCTGCTTTTTCCAGCTTTCTCAGCTGGTCTTAAAAAAGGATCTCACATCCCCTTCCCAAACCATGCCTCATTTACAACCTCAGACTACCCCAGCTCACACCGTGAGGATCTGCAACGTCAGTTAGTGCAGATGGTGATATCATGTCGGGAGGAGCCAATGGCTCATGGCATGTAAGTTCTTACGGCAAGTAAGTTCTTAATACAGGTCGTCTCAGCCAATTTAGCCAACTCACAATAAAAGTCCACCACCGAAGAAAGGTGCGCCTGTATTAAAGAGCAGTTTTCACCAGTGTACGTGGGCTCACCAGAAATCACTTCTGCCGTTCAGACCAGCTGGTGTATCCATCTCTATCCCGCAAAACCACCCGAAGCCCAGGCATCCCCATAGCTGTTACCAAGGGGGAGGACAGCACTTTGGGTACAACAGATCCAACCTGGGCTTCACCAGTGTTTTTGCTCACAGATGCCAAGCCAGCAGCCGTGGAGGGCTTTGCGGCACAGGGCTCATTGGGGAGAGGAGCTGGGCCACCAACACGCACTCGGAGGAAAACAGGAAAACAGGAGGAAAACACTGCTACCGCCACTCCGATCTGTGCAAAGGGAAAACTTAAACAACAGTAAATTACAGGGTTTCCACTACCTGGGGGAAATTATAACCACAACTACTGAACAGTCAAGGATTTTATTGCCTAATATTTTAACAGAGGATCCTGGAGAGCACATATTAAATGCCGCCTCTCCCTTGGAGAAAATGAATAAAGTGCATTGCTAACCCTCTCAAATCACGGAAGAGGTTTGACCAATAGGAAACAATATGAAATACCCAGCTCAAAATATCTCTTTATTGCAAAACTTGTTTATTCTCTTTATCTCTTTTCTGCTCTGTCTCCTTTTTTTCCTTCTTTTTTCTTTACTTGCAGTCTCTAGGATGGAGAAAATAGCATATTCAGCTGAGGCGAAAGTTTGCAGACCTCAAAAGAATTTATAGGAACAGAACATACCCACAAAGAGCAACTCGCGCCCACACAGCAGCCTGATTTGGAGAATTTCTCTGGTTCCGATAAAATATTTAGCTCACAGCTGCCCTAACAGAGATAGAGCAACTGAAGTACTACAACACGCATGATGAGCATGACTTAGTAATACAGCATAAATTTATAACAAGAAAATAACATGAGAATCGTAGATAGCGTGTCCTTTCTACACAAACTCTCACACAGCTACATTTAAAGCTAAATACAATTTCTAGATAGCATTTCCCCCCTGAATTGTGAATACAATGATCGACAGAGAGTGCTGAGGTGTGTGAAACACACGAGCAGAATAAGGCAGCCTGCAAGGCAAATACACGAGGAACCAGCTATATCCGCTATCAATAATCCGCTCTGTGTGGGAGGGAGAAGTATGCTAGTCATAATTTACATTTTGGCAACTTCTCCTGACTCAAAAATTAAAAAGGACTAAGGCACCAGGAAAAAAAAAAAAAAAGTTTTCTGTGAAAGGACATCAGTGGTTGCACTTGCAAGGTACCCCCCACTTTCAATTACTGAGCTAAGGGGAAAGGCTGCCAGTTGCTTAATAGGATGCTTTTTTTTTTTCCTTCTTAAGGAAAATATTAGGAACACCCACTTAATTTCATAATAGTGGTGAAAAGATAATACTGAAACAAATACAGAAACTGGAAGGCGAAGCACTCTTTCCAAAAGTCAAATCTGAAAGTGTCTGCCTGACGTGAGAGGGCTTTAAGACACACGTGCACAGCACTGGACCACCATCCGCACATGGACAATCCCATTTACAATACCAAAAATGCAGCACGCTAAATCTTCACAATTTAGCCACAGACAACATTACCATGACTACAGAAGTATAGCCTGGAATTCGGGTAATTCTCCAAGGAATTCTTGCTGCTGCTGCTGCAAAAAATGGCTAATAAGTTTTTGCACAAGAGCCGTACACTGAGTCCTCATATATGAACACTGCAAACAGGCCCTGATACAAAATCCAGTCCATTTAGAAGAGCTATTCATCTTTTTGCTTTAGCATACCGTAGAGATATGGTCCATGACAAGAAAGATTTATTTGGTTTTTTTTAAGACCACTGGAAGAGTCGTGTCACCACATCCTCTGATCCGCACAGGCCGTTCGCCGAGTACCTCTGGCAAAGAAGCTCCGGTGCTTTCCTTCAGTAAAGCTGAAAGCAGGCGAGGCTGACAGGCATCGCCAATCAGAACTGGCACTGAGCTTCCAAGAATCACATCAGATGCCACCACTTATGGCAAATCTTTATCACGTGCCTCTCTCCCTTCCACCACGTCCTCCTGCCCTGGCAGAAAGCTTCTCACTCAGGGCGCACAATTAATGATTCATCAGGCAGAAGTGTTTTATATGCACAAGGATGGATAAACACCTTTCCCTTGCAAACACCAGAGCTCTAACATCCCCTGGCCATGCCGGCTTTGTAGGCTCAATGAGGGCTACGAACAGGGTGAGGCATAACAAGAGAAATCAATAATGTTTCTATGCCACGGGGGTCTCTTTGATCAGCGCTTAAATGATGTATGTTTAGTAATAGAACAATTTTAAGCTGAAAGAGGATCTAATCTGGGAAGGCGGCTTCTCTCTTACGAGCCCACTTGAAAATGCCCTAGAGCTCGTCGAAACCGCTCACTACAGCACAGAGCAAAAGCCCCTAAGCCCCGCGCAGCCGACATGGCATCTCTCCTCCCTGCCTGCTTGCATAAAACCGAGGTGTAACAACTTCATCAGAAAGACGAAGAGCATCCGACCCCAGGCTAACCTGTAGCATGGTGATGGGAACATGTTTCTAGAGATGAGAGAGGGGTTCAAATTCCTTTGGGCCTTGGACATCTCCCACATCTGCCTTCTCCTTGTGTCTGTATCACTGACATCCCCTTCTCTTTCTCTTTGTTTTTTAAAACACAAACCTTTTCTTTTGGGCTGAAATGAGGAAAAAAAAACCCTAAAAAACCTTCAGAGGTGCTCTCTGCCATATCACTGGAAGGCAATGTACTTGTATTCAGTAGCTGAAAATGCTCTGTAGATTCATCCTCTTTAATTTCTCTGTCTTTTAAGCGCACACTATCCACCTGGTTCAAAAGAACAGACATTTCTGGAGCGTGACTGAGAAAAAAATTTGGCATGAAGTAGAGTGTTTTGAGCCATCTATCAACAAGACTTTTTGCCTCTCCACTCCCCACAAAACCCTCTCTCAAGCTTGACACCCCCAGGCCCATTGATCCACCAGCTTCATGACCTAAAATTGATTTATGGGCCCACACATGGGTCAGATCACAGCCTGGGCCTCCAGAAAAGGATCAGGCTCTGGAAAATGACTTCTCACTTGCAGCTTGGCCAGCAAGGGCTGAGCACTGGGGAAGAGCCCAAAGGATTAAATACTTGCTGGGGTAGTTAAATCTCACAGCACTTTTCACCAGGACCATCTAAACTGTGAACTTGAGCTCTTCTACCCTAACAGTTGTGCCAGTGTGGCCTCTGTCACTGCCATGGTGTCCCCAAAGATGAAATCTTCCCTCTCTGCTTTGTCCCTCTGCTTCTGTCAACAGTTCCCATCTCTCCACATTGGGAACAGCTCTTCCACAAGGAAGACCATCATCACTCAATGCCCGCTTCTTGGGTATCACCACAATATGCCACATTCCCACAGAGACAAAAAATGGAAGAAAACATCCTAAGGAATGTTTACTTCTTTTCTGTTTCTATCAGTGGGGTACACCACAAGTAGGGTTCTTCAAATACCTAGCCTAATTCTGGCAAACATAAGCACATCAACAAGCTTTTCTTGGTTGTACAAATCTACTGGTGCATGCTCTGCCTGGTCCACTAGGAAATACCTCTTTTCCCATTCCCACCTCTTGTATCTTGAGTATATCTTGGACTCACTCGGCACAGGCAGCTGGGGAGACCTTGGGGATTCATCTCCTGGTAAAGCATCTCTAATCCAGATCCCTTAGTGCTTCAGGCTACCCCCTACCCCTTAACATCTTGAAAGCTCATGTAATTTCCCCAGTTGCTAGGGCTGACAGCATTTCGGCAATAAACGTGCCTGAGGATAAGGGCACTGCAACAACCTCAGTTTATAAACCAGTATCTTCGAGCAGATGGATTGAACGGAAAGCTGAACATGGGAGCTCTGCTCTGCTCCGTTACTGCTCTGCATTCAAGGAGCACTTACAGTAAAACTCCAAACATTAGAGTTTGCCAGAACAAAACAAAGTAACTGGCAGCTCCATCTCTGAATAGCATCTCCTAAACCAAAAGTGGTATTTTATTATGAAGCTGCAAGAATCTGTGAGCAATGTGATGTTGCTATTGCTTCTCTTCTCTGAGAAGAGGAGAAACATGTCTGTTTTCTTATTTATGAGTGTTTCTTCTAACTTTTAGACTTTTTTCTCGATAGTTACCTTGTCTTGATATTTTTCTTTTTCAGAACTAAGGAGAAAATGGAAACGAAAGTTAACAAGGAAGAAAAAGTTTCTGCAGTGAGTTCTCTTATGTATCGAGCTAGTCATCAAAGAACGTCTTTCACAAAATGCCCCACAATTTGTAGCGATACATTCACGCTGCATGCAAACATCGTACCGGCTTTGCTGCATTCACACGCTGGTTCCTTTGCACCACTCAGATGATGTGAAGCAATCATAAGCCTATGTCCATCTGTGCCAAGTTTATAAACGCTCTTCCCCACTGGAGAGTCTCAAAGCAGGATGAACAAATATGAGAACTACACTAAAATAGCCAGCAGCAGGTGTGACTGCAGGAGGCTGTGGGAACAGCAAGAGGGATATAATCAACAGAGCTCGAATCAGAAAGCAAGCTACAGGAGGTGATACTTTGCAGACTTCTGCCCCAACACACTCTCACCCCACAGTACCAAGAAAAGAGATATGGCTTGTAGAAATGTGCAAAGCAGGAGTGTAATATGGATTTATACGGCTGGAATCCAACCGGCATGGCACAAATTGAGAACTGTGGGCTTGAGCGTGTGCCAGGATCCAGAGTACAGTCTCCGCAGTGATCCTGCTCTCACAAGTTAAAAATTGTTCTGCTGCATCTTCCCTCCACATGATGTGCTTACTGGGCTTATCCACTTCTTTGTTTGCACAGACACACTTGCTTTCTAATCTGCTCTTGGGAAGGACCAGGAGAAGGAATACACATATTAGGGTGTGCTAACGGCTCTCTTATCTGGATGCTTCCAAGATCAAGAGATCCTCCAATTTCACTTCAGATGCATAACATTCCATCCATGCATAAACACACTCTTCAGTCCTTTTGGATACAGAGGAAAGCTTGAATGCTTCACCGGGGTGGAGCTGCAGAAAGGTCACCTCTGGCAGGGGGAGGCTCAGGAGCAGCTGCCAGAGCGAGGGAGGAAACCACCACCCTCCTCCACTGCATCCAGCCCGGGGCATTGCAAAGAGCCTCCCCTGCCCTGCCTGGACTCGAACCCACGTCAAGAATGGGCACAGCAAACAGCCCAGCCGGGCACTGGGGACATCCCGTGACCCGGACTGATCCCATACGTGATGAAAAACCTGCACTGCTCGCCTCACCCAGACGTGGGGCAGGAGCACCACCTCTAATGCCAGGTACGGCACCGCAGCCCTGGCTGCGTCTTGCTAAGACAGACGCATTCCAGCCTCTTTGTCTTCCTGGCTCTTCAACGCTGATGATCAGATTTGGGAGGTGGGATGCTGAATGATCAGAGGCAGGAACCTGATTTTTTTTTT
>VYZM01017800.1:932917-950839 GCA_013398915.1 Dromas ardeola | reverse complement strand
TTTTTTTTTTAAATAAGCTTAAAACTTGCAGCAAAGAAGATAATAGGCTGACTGGGTGCCTAAAGTAACTGCTGCTGAGAAAGGCAATAGAGCTCCAAGTCTGCAGGGTAAGATGGCAGCCTGCGAAGGCTCAAGCAGTCCAGATATGAGACCTTCATTTAACACAGCATTTTCACCACAGGTGTATTTTCTGCAAAGCAAACTTTGAGCTTTTTAAGCCTCTTCATTTTCATCATATGCCTCCCTCTTGCACAGCTCACCTCTGTCCTTCCTCTCATTCCCTTCGTCTCCATCAGCCTCCAGGAAGCTACAGGACATCCCTGTCTCTTGGCGGATGCCTTTCCTGCACCCCAAACTAGCAAAAAGTCCTCACTTGGCCCAAACCAACCCATTTCAGCTGACCATTACTTTCACAGGAAAAAACAGACATGATGGCAAGGAGAAGATGCTCCCGACCACCTTTCTTTTTTCCCATCCATCACGTAGAATCCGTTGCATTGGACCAGGTAACATTCTTATTAAACATCCAAATCCACTGAACCCCACTTTTTCCAGGTAGGGTTTGCTGTCTGCCTGAGCCTGCCATTATCCTTTGGAGTTGCCTTCGCACATGCTTCACCAGCATTACTGGGAGAAAGCTCCAGCCCTGTCACATACTGGATCTGATGCAATTTGGTGGCCAACCTCACCTTGTCACTGAATTTTTTAGGCTTGCCAAGATGAGCAACTGTTTGAGCCCTGTACGTACAGTCCTGCTGGATGCAGGCAAAGCAAACTTTGGGTCTACTCCCATGAACCAGCCAGAAACGCTTAGCGCTGTCCCACTGTATAATTTAATATCCTTAATTCATTCCTTGTTGAAAGAAAAAAAAAAAACCCAACCACCAACACCGCCACATAAAACATGGTTAAAAAGCATTTTCGACACATCAAGTAACATTGCTGTGAAAATCCACGGAAGAGGCACTGGCAGAGGCAGGGAAGTTTGTGAAGCTACGGGAGGCGGACTCCTCCTGACACCTCCATCCGCTCGAGGAACGCGCCGTAGCCTGCCTCCCAAACACAAGCCTGCCATAAATGGTGCTGGTATCTCTGCAACGGCAAGGCAAGCTTTAATGCTGCAACTAAAAGGGTGAGAGAGCACTGCCTAAATCTGGCAGGCTCCTAAAGAGAGAGAGAGCTTTTTATCATAGATGTTTCTTAAGTTATTTGGGGAAAAGAAATGCAAATCAAGAGAGAAGTTGCAGATAGAACAGCCCCTAAATTAATGTTTTTCCTTCTAATCTGCTCTACGTGGTTTCTGACTGTGCTGTCTGTTGCAGTTTGCTCATGCTTTATAAAATACAGAAAGAAATACGCAGAGAAATCACAAGACAATGATTATTACTGAATTACTGCCTCTCTTCACAAGCTAGCTGTACCAGGAACTGCCAAACAACCCCCAAACACACTTTCAACCCATTAAACAACTATAATATACATATAAATGTATTTATCGCAACTGAATTGCATTTTTCATCAAAACCTGGAAATGACACAGAGCCAGCTTTTCAGTGGCTTCAGGTTATGACCATACTTATTCCCCAAAATGAGAAAGTTGGGAATTATTTGGTCGCAGTGTTCACCCAGCCGGAGACGCAGTGCAGGAGTTGCTTTGCCGGCAGAATTCGTACCGAAGCAAAGTTTGCCAGAAACCACCACCCAGCCCCAAACTGCTCCCATCCCTTCGCAAATATGCCACAACTTCCCCGTCTCGACTTTTTGTCTCGAAACAACAGTCTGAAAAGCCAGAAGCCTCTTTGCAGGAGCACAAAAGAACGGCAAATCCCCCCCTCCCCGGCTGCGTTGGGAAGGAGCAGGGCAGCTCTTACCTCTCCCTGGGCGGGCAGATGGAGACCCGGGGGGTGCTGGAGGCTGGGGGGGAAGATGCAGCGCGGTTTTCGGAGCAGCACCAGGCCTGGCCTCTCTGCTCATGAGCTGCCCCTGTCAGATTTTCCAATAGCAGAATTGCAGCCAAGTCCCTGCCCATGCCTGAAGAATTTCCTGAACAGCATTCCCCTTCTTTTTCTAACTGCTTTGAAACCACACTGTCTGTACTTCAATAAGGCTTTGTCAGGCCAAGTTACAGCTACTGGGCTGGCTCCAGATAGCAATTGAAAACACATGTGTTTTGCATTAAAAGCCCCCTTCTCCGTGCACACATTCAGACACAGACACCCCCGGCTGCTCTCAGCCCTGGAGCCTGCATGTCTTGCCTTTGCAGCTGTAAAGCTAGCCATTTCTGCTAAAAAAAGTATAAAAGGATTACGTTGGTGGGGATTTTCTTTGGGAAGAGGGGAAAAAAAGGGGTGGGAAGGACCTTGCAGATAACACCTCGCCCTGCCTCGTAATGTTTTGGTATCAGCGGTCCTGGGCACCCAGGTTAACAGACAGCTTCGCCAAACCCCAGCAAGCAAGGCAGCACAGGAATTAAAATTCCAGTTCACCACTACACTCCTCTTACCTCTGTCTCTGTCTCTTCTAAAAATTGTGAGAAAAGAAAGCATATTTTTAGCATCTCCAGACTCAGTTCGCCACATAAGAACTGTATCCTAATCTTGACACATACTCCTGTATCTGCTTATACTAAAAATAATACAACTATTTTTGAGTACTTTCATCCCTCTCTGCTTTCCAGCTGTCCTAACCCTTAAAAATATTTTAGGCACCTTACATTCCCTTTGAAAGAGCATTGTCATTGCTCTGGTGTTGGCTTAAGGAAAAGAAATAGAAGATATAATGTTATACCTTTAATCAGAACGGGTCCCAGTTCTTAATATCTGTAATCATTTCCAGACAGCACCATGGGTCAAGGCAGCGACGGTGGGCTCTGCAGCTCGCGATGCCCTGCACCTGGCATGTGCCCGGGAAGCGGAGCCGGAGTAGATGTGGAAACGCACATGGATGTCCCCCTTATTCCACCACGGCTAAGTCCCACCAAAGATGAAACACAGCAGCAGAGTTGTCAAGGTAACAATATAGAAAAGAGACAGTTTAAAGAGAGAGAGTTACATTTTTCCCTCTTAATGTTCCTTTTTCAAAGCAGTGCACTCCACTTCTACTGACTTATTCTGTTCTGTGATTTACAGAGGTGCGGCGTCCAGATGAAGTGTTTACAAGACACAAATGCAGCTGGGGACTGGAAATAATTGAGAGCTTTATGTATGGTCTGATCCAGAGCTCGCTGAAGGCAATGGGATCCACAGGCTGTGGATTAGGTCCGTAGCGAGGACTCATTTATCGCAGGAAGGTGAGATCTGCCTTCGATGCACCAGCAATGAGATCTTACAAAACCCCCATGGGTTGTCCTTATGGAAAGCCTGTAGTACTTCATAGAATTGTAGAGTGGTTAGAGTTGGAAGACTCTAAAGTCCATCCAGTCCATCCTTAAAGACCATCCAGTTCCAACCCCTGCCCTGGGCAGGGACATCTCCCACCAGACCAGGTTGCTCAAAGCCCCGTCCAACCTGGCCTTGAACCCCTCCAGGGATGGGGCAGCCACAGCTTCTCTGGGCAACTTGTTCCCCAGTCTCACCACCGTCAGAGTAAAGAATTCCTTCTTAATATCTAATCTAAATCTCCCCTCTTTCCCCTTGTCCTATCGCTACACTCCATCCATCAAGCTTCTGGGGTAACACCATGCGTGGCTTTCACATGCACCCTGCCCTGCTACCAGAAATGCCCTTTCCTTAACTCCTGCAGAGCGCCACACGTCGGTCAGCCGTATTGCCCACGCGCCCTGGCAACGCGCACAGGCAATGCGCGCATTTGGGCAACCTGGACCAGCACCCCAACGGCATGGACTTCAGTGGGGATGCACGTGGAGGAAGATGCTAATTTGCAGAAGACAATATGAAACCACCCGCTCATCCTGCTTCAGTTTTCAAGACCGTAAGGCAAGCTGAAAGGCACGCACACAAGCCGCAGACATACAACCACTGGTGATAGCACTTCAGATTTATTTGCACAGCTTGTGAGGAGTCAGTTTGTGCCAGAACAGAAACCACAGACTTTTGGATCACAAATCAGGAGAGCTATCGACGCAGCTATAAGAGAGTCTCCTAAACTGGCTATAACAGCAATGATAATACTCTTTGGGTTGGCAAACAGTAACGGCTGAAACCAACGGCGCCTAAAAGCTTCGGAGTCGCTTAGTATAAATAAACTGAAACAGAAAAAATAGGAACTGCAGATTCACATAATTAGATTTTCAGTTGTACAAGACAATCGGGCATCTGCAGAGCCGTTTGCAAGATGATTGTAGTCCTTGCCTTCTGTCTTAAATCTTCCCATGGCCTTTAGTCAGCAAACCAGTTGCGTATGGTGACAGGCTGTAACTTCAGTGGGTCGACGTGTGTTTTGAGTTATGCACATGCTTCAGTGCTTTGTGGTCCAGGACTTTTTATGGCAGCCTGGCTCTGGCAGGACCAATAGTCAAATCATTCACCACATAGCAGTATGGCACTTTGAAATGATTCAGTTCTTTACACAAATATGGTAAATCAGTGGTTTTCAAATTTTTCTCAGTGTGTGGACCCCTAAGTATTTGCCAAAGGTGGTGCATACCCCTGTAACAATTTCACAGAGGGAGACTTCTATGTACCTTTCACAAAACTCTCTTTTTCTGTCATTTTTTCACAGTTCCCTTGGGAATAGTCCACAGGCTTCCCGTACGTCTGTGGACCACAGGCTGGAAACTACTGCTGGAGAGAACTTAATCCCTTATTAAAAATGTAAATTATCTCTTCTGTTTATGTGCCATACTTTCTACCTCCAGAATATTTATGCGAGCTAGCAGCGTTCTGGCAGGTAGAGACATGGGGAGGTGACAGCATTAATACTGCATTTTTTTCCATTGGCATAATTAGTAGGCCAAGTCTATAAATATTTACATTAAATCTGTCAGGCATGACATCAACTTCACTGATAACTTAAGGGTGTCTTACTGTAAACTGCATTAATGCCTAACTATTTTGTCATCAAGTAACACATAAAATGCTCCTTCAAGCTAAGCCACTTTGACTAGGTTGTTTTTATCTCTTTCTCATTTGGGTACGGGGTTTAAAGATGCTTCAAGCATCAGAACTGTGGCTCGGGGACTGTTCTATTTTTCTGTTATTGAGCTATCACTTGTATTAGCGCCAGCGCTACCAAAAATATATGAACCTTGCAAGTATAAAACTTAAGTTGATGTCGACATAACTATCTGCGTAACTGCTATTATTTCTCAGTACTGGCAGGGTTATGAGGATTAAAAAAACCTCCAAGAGCTCTTTGGGAAGATAAAAACAAATTAACCCCCCTCAAAGCTCCAATATCTTTGTAGCTGGAGACTGCAACATGTAAGGACTTCCATTTTGTGCGGCAGATCCACTCCACCTGGATCCATGAATTTCTAACACCAGGAAATACGTGAGACCTACAAAAAGTAGGAAGGAAAGTTTCTTCTCTACTGTTTATACCTGTCCTGCATTTTGGCATCCAGCATTTTATAGAAGCAGCTGAAAATTATTTAGTATTTACTGTTGACTTAGCAATATTCATAACGAATTCCGTTTAACTGATAATATCTATTTGCATACAAAACGAAAGTTGGGATTTTCATGCTGGGCAGATTTCCAGGGACTCGCTCAAACATTCCCCAAACCTCCCTATGAAAATCAGGGCAAAAAAAATGAGCGGAAAGAATCAGCATGTAAATGCAGGTGTGTGTGCAGCTGGAGTGGAGGAAGAAGTCAAAATGAAAATTTTAATATCTGAATGAAGTAATTAAGCAATCCCTTGTTCGAGCTTTCCCTCCAAATGACTTTTTTTTAATCCATTAAATTTCCTGAAATATCACAACAGAATAAATATAAATGCTCAAATATTTTTAAACTCTCAATTGACATAAATCATCTGCCCAATTATTATTATTTTAAATTGCTCTTAGCCTTGGACTCTTGTAACAGATCTCTCGTGTACGCATGTGTAAAGGGAGAAGCCAAGACTCATTTGAGCTCTGTCTCCTTAAATGCAGAATTAAGGTAGCTGATGGATTAGAAAGTTAACTATTTTGGGTCAGGAGCAGCAAGCCATGGGATGGCAGCTATTGGCATTCCTGATGGATTTGCCCAGCCCTGAACATCCAGAGAGGATGGAAGGCAATGTGTGTGTGTGTGTCGGAAGCGAAGGTCTGATTTGATGGTAGGGTGCAAAATCCCATTGAAGTGCTGCAGCTGCGAGTGAATGAAGGCACACAGGTCATCAGGTAATCACGTGCGGGGCTGAGATGGGCTTGTTGGACAAGTGAAAAGGAAATGGGAGAAAATGAAAAAGCACTCGTGTGTGTGTACGTGTGTGCGGCTGTGAGGAGCCTGGAGAGCAACCGACTGTGCGTGCAACCAGACCTGCAGCGCCCACATCCTCACCCACTGCTCCAGTTTCTTCAGATAAATACGGCTACATTTTAGTAAGAAGCTATAAATATAGGACTGGATATGAGATGCAAGATCTTCTAATTCTCAGAAACTAAAGAGAAGGAGGGGCAGAGCTAACGCCACTGTGGCCCTGCTCTGGCCCTGCTCTCGCAGACAGGCATTCAAGGATGCTCTGAAGTTCACGCAGATGAGAAACTCCAGTAACAAGAGAGGTGACCCTGAAGTGGAGACCTTGCTTCACATGACACTAAGTTATTTAGATCTGACTACTAAATCTTGCCCCTTCTCTTCACCTGGAGTTAGCAAACGGTACAATAGTGTAAACGAACCAAGGGAAACACAGTAAAAAGTCCTGGTTTCATAGTAATTTTACAGGTGAGCTGGGGAACAGGAGGTTAGGGCAGCAGGCGGTGTCGCTGGCACAAAGCTGAAAACACAACACAAGTTCAGGTGAAGGGCTCAAGGAGGTGAAGGACTGAGCTTTTATGAGAGGCCAGACCCAGACAGCTGCTGCTGAGGGTCTGGGGTTTAGAAACACCAGCATCTCTGCCGCTGCTACGAGACAAGGATCGGAGTGGCAAAGAGTCACCACCAAAGGCAGAGATCTTCCACTGCACAGGCTCAGGAGAGCCACAGAACAGGGAGGGCGGCGGATGGAAATTCAAGTGTCCAATGTGCCAGAACAGCAGCAGGCTCGTGCTTAACGTCGCACGGGTTGATGTGTAACACCTGCATTGAGAGCAACCTACTCCTAAAGGGCTATTTTCTCCTTGGGGTCCAAGAGCTGCAGACTCCCTCAGCCCATTTGCAGACTGCGGAGCACCTAATCAGAAAGCTCTGTGCCGTGCTCCTTCTTCCACAAAAGCAGCAGCAGTGTTTACCCGTTGGCCAAAGAGCCACAGCGAGGACCCCATCCAGCCCTCCCCCCCTGCCCCAACCGCTGCTTTGTAATTATTCTGATGATTTCAGCCATTTGCAGGCTCTTCTCAGAAATAATTTAAGGCCAGTAGAGCTTGTTAATAGGTAAAATGGAAAGTGTTCCTTTTCATTTCTCCGGCAACATTAATGTAATTATCCTGAATCATTCTCAAACTACGTGGGCTGTAATTTCAAGGCAATATTACTATTACAGAGCCCTGTTCTTCCAGCCAGCATGTGTCATACTCCCCATCCAGAAGTTATTTATCAATAATCGGAAAGGTCTTCATTTACAAACAATAGAGAGCCTCCTCATTTGCAGCATGACAAGGAAGCAGGATGGGTGTCACCACGCAAAGGTGTGCCACCTCCCTGGCTTCTACCCCTCCGGCATAAGAAATGCAAGAAAGAAAAAAATAACTGTGAAGATTCATTTCATACAGATATAAGAGCAAATATTCAGCTGGCCAGGCCAATAATTGTTCTTCTATTAAAGTCTTAACGGTATCCAAATGTATTACTCTTATCTGGGCCGCCTCACCCGTCGTTCTTTCAGAAATCAGGTTCAAGGCACCCAGCTGCTCTCTCGGCTTCGGTTAGATATATACCCCAGCATGGACAAATCTTCACCTCAGCCTGCAATAATCATCTTCTGGGGGAAAAGTTTCAGTTTCTCTCCCAGGTCTATTGTGGTGGGGATTTCTGGAGTACAGATACGCCACGCTGCCTACATTTAACGCAGAGACGGGCAGAGCTGTTCGGCAGCCTCTGCGTACCACAGCCTTTCCCTCTGCACTCCTGGCTATTTTTATTCTGTCAAGAAAGACGCTGTGCTTGTTCTTACACTTAGATATCCTATTATATCACAAAGTTTAACACCACCCGATGCACCCAAATTTGACTCCACGGAACAATTTTCCTAGGCAGCATATCTGTATTTTTACAGAGCGATTAGCAGGACTCTTGCAGAACACTAACAAGGCAGACGGTCAGTCCATGAGCAGCCCTGGACATTGCCATCTGTTTTAATGAGCTGTGGTGTGTCATTCTGGACACTAAGACTTTTCCACGATCCTGTGGGCCTCCCGAGATGAGCAGCAGTGACCTTCATGCATAATATCTGATCCAAAGGAGAACTCCTGCTCTCCTCTTCCCATGACAACATTAGCCACTCGCCATCAGGCTAAAACCTGATATAAAACGTCCACTCCAGAATATGAAGCAAGGAGACAGCAGGTCTGGTCATCAAAATGATGAGCGATCTTTGGCCAAATTTTGCAAATTCTTTCTCTCTGCTTATATTCTGCAAGAGGTGATAAGATACATACTGCTCATAAAGCAGCTCATGACAGTATGCAGATACTTGGAGATGTAGCAGAGTAAAGAATCATTATGCTTATATATAAATAAATGCACACATGCACATATACTCACATATTTTGAGTTTCAACAGAGAATGAGGGGGAAGGTTTAAAAAGAAAATTGATAGGAACATTAAGCTAGACTGAGATTGTGTAGAATGTGTGAGCCAGAGGGAAGGAAAAAAGATATAATGGCCTGAGAAATAAATGCATGTTTGTATGTCAGTAATCATGCCGACCTTTGCCAGAGAACTCAGTATGGTAGAGGCATATCTGTGAGGATATTTACTCCAAGGACCATGAAAAGGCCATTGTGCAAAAATTCCAGACTCAGATTTCTCTACAGAGATCTACCCGATGGCCTCTCAGTCTCAGCATCTCTGCTTCATTATTGGCAGGACGTCGCAAAGGATGAAAAGCCATTTAATTGGGAAATCCCTTTATCGCTGTAGCTATTGCCTCTCGATTTCTGTGAGAATTCCTTGGGCTGCCCCATACCTAACCAGTTTCTTGGAGCCTGGGCTAGGGTTTTTTCCTGTGTGTTCAACAGCAGCCGTATGGGCTGCAATGTCCAAGAAAGTTGATGAGACCATTCGCATTTGGTCTGCTGTCCTCTTCCAAATACTGATCTAATTCAGCAGCTGGTAAGGCTTAGCCCTCACTGCAGTGTCAGAGGGAGCTGCTGCTGCTTCCAAACCCCTGCGCCAGCCAAAGGACTCACACTAAGGATGAGTGTAAAAAATGTTTGGTCCCATAAGAGTATGGTAGGGAAAGAAATGTCCTGTCCCTTCCTCTGCAGAGTTAAGAGTCAACATATAACTCGGTTCTTGGCCCCATCTTTTTCTCCTATAACCTTATAATTAACAGTCTTGGATTACCTGTGAGCACAGTGACCCTCCAGTTTGGCAGCAACAGGATCTTTTTTTCATTAGCAGGACACAGGGAAAAAAATCTTGTCTCATTCGTGTATTTTGGAATGAAATTTCATCACTACTATGATTAATGTTAACATCATTTCTGCCCTAAATTCTCCACTCTTTCAGGCTAAAAATACCCTCCTGGATTTCCTGATGTTATCCAATGAGAATCACAAAGGGAGTAAGGGCAAGGAGAGAAAAAAAAAAAAAAGAGAGAGATACATGCTTTGTGTCTTGCACCCAGACTTACTTTTTGGGCAAAGCAGCTGTCAGGAAGGTAAGAAAGCTGTTCCCTTCTAAAACATAAGGCACTTTACCTGCCCACTTTTCTCCCAAAATGACAGACAAAAGTTTATGTGGATGCTTCAAAAAGAGTAGCACAGTTTTCATGCTATCCCTCACTCAGAAATATATTTATAATTATAGTTTAACTCTACGGAATCACTAGCCGGTAATTACAAAGAAAAGCTTATTTGATTTTCTTTTTTCCAAGTGCCCATGCGGCTTTTATTCTCATCGTTCGGACATGTCCTGCCTTCTCAGTTTCGCTGGCTTAGGAGCATACTCAAGCTGGAGTAAATTTTCCTTCCACTAAGGCGGGAAATATGCAAAATGAAAAATTAAATCCCTTTCCCACAAAGCCTGTTTCCAAACGCAAAGATAATAAAAGGCTTAATGTTTTTGTAACCTCCTGCCTTACAGAAAATCAGCATGTGAGAAACCAACGCGGAGCGTTTACTCCCAGTTGTGTGTGAAAACATGTATGTATATTTAAGTAGAGCGATATTCAAGTAACAAGCAAGGTGCTGTTACAGTGGGGTTAGACGTGAATTCTGCAGCACCAGCTCCTATTTGAGGAGGGCAGAGGTTAAGGGTTTCTCAACATGCTGCTCTGGCGAGCGAGCTTCTGCCCCCGGTGTGACGCAGCACTGCCCTGCACTCGCATTAGCACTGCTGAGCAAAGCCCCCTCCGTCCAACCCCCCCAGCCATTTATCATCATCACGGAACATCGGGGGCAACTTAGCGTGGCGTTATAGAAGTGTCCATCCCTACCGCCACACAGAGGCTCAACCCATCTCCCTGCAACGCAACAGCAAAGACGGGGCATTTCTTTTAATCTAAATCACCCAGGTAGCTGGGCTTTAAAGGTGAGCCGTGGGGGAACGTGTGCGCTCGCAGGGGATGCTGCCGGCAGCACGGTCTGGAACAGTCCCAGAGTTTTATGGGTTTATCATCCCAACACATAAACTTCCTCCCAGTAGGGCTCCTTTTCACTTACCTGTTTTTATTATTCTACAGCTGGAACTCCACGGCAAATCTCTCAAAGGTTAACAGGCCTGTCCAGAAAGCGCAAGAAACAGCCCGGCTACAGTCTATGAATTTTAATGCTCTACGTTACAACAATGTGCTATTTTTATCCCGGATAGCAGCCCACAATCAGCACTATTTCGGTAACTGTGTAAGATATGACAGAGGCCAAGGAAAGGTGCAATAACAGTTGTAAGACAACCTGCCTGCAAATAATACTAGAAGACCACCATAAAGATGGAAGGGGGGAGAGAGGGGAAATAACAGAGCGGGGAGATTCAGAGAAACTCCAGCAAGGGCACCTCCATCTGCTAGCCTTAGAAACCGAGTAAATATTGTTGTGCTACAGCAGGTCGGCATGCATTTCAGACAGATGGTGATCCCCATGTGAAATTAGTCAATCTTTCCTTGATAGGTTTCAGAAAGCCCCGCTGCTGTCTTCCTAAGAGAAATGACACCTTTATGCTGAAAGTTACAGGTTGTTGCAGGCAAAAGGACAGAAATACACCCACACACTTTCCTCATCCGCTGCACACTCAAGCTGTCCATGTATTTTGCAACAAGGAATGCTTGCAGGCACTGAGACATCTCTCAGACACGTGCTCTCTAAATCAACATGTTTTAGAAGCTATTTAAAAAAAAAAAAAAAAAAAAAAAGAAAGGAAAAAAAGCTGGCTACCACAATCCATGTTGCATTTCTTCATCCACTGCAATGCAGCGAACTGCAAATCTTTAAGCGATGCCTAAGCCCCAGACATCTCAGTAAAGGATTTCTAAGCACCTTACGGTAAGAGGTTGCCACTGGGCCAAAATCAGCCCCCGTCAGCTCTTTGGTTGTGCACTGAACCCCGAACTTGCTTCAGCACTGGAGTGGAGGCATTTGCCACACCAGTCTTACACAGGTTGAGTAATAGTTGACACCTGCCAAGGGGCAGATGACCACATCAGCCTGTGCAACGTCGGCGCAGCCCTGGGGGGTGTCCACGGCTGCACGGCACTGCTGACGGTGTTACCGGGGGCACCAGGGCCTGGGGATGCACCCAGGAGCCCCCGCGCAAGCAAAGCCCTTGAGCACAACTCGTGCTTTAAGTACTTTCCGTAAAAGATGCTTACACGAGCATTTGACATCACTCAAAATACACGCAATCCTATCCACAGACAACTGGAGTAACCCACGAACAAAAGATTTCACAAAACACCTGCTTCAGTGGCTTCTTTAAATGAGCACCAGAAGCCCATCAGCCTTACGCTTTCTCCATACTTTTTATTGACTTTGAAAACTAAGCTGGGGCGCCCATTTGAACTCCTTCCAACCTTTCTCCAGCCGGAGGACACATCACCCTCTGCATAAGGCGAGCAGAGGTGCAAACATTCTGTCCAGGCATGAAGGCTGGGATCATGCCTGGAGACTAAGGGCTGGCAGGTCTGCACCACAATAATGTCTCTTAGACCAGGGCCCAGAGAGCTTAGCCCTGTCTATCCTAAATTATTTGCATTTCTATATAAAGATGAACCCAAGGATTCCTTAAACATCAAATTTGTCACAATTATGTGCTGGCATTTCTTTATAATTATCTTAAATACTTCACTCTCAAGAAAATGTGGTTGAAAATGCAAGAAAATTATGTTGATCATTTGCTCATAATTAGATAGATTCAATAAAACCTGGTGCTTAGCATGTTTTGCATCTGTACACTCTTTATACAAATTAATCGCAAAGATATCTCTACCATTTTTTAGTCCTTTGCTACCAAGCACATCTCATCTGGCAAGGATGGTCTTCATAAGCA
Organism: Dromas ardeola; assembly: GCA_013398915.1. Taxonomy (NCBI): domain Eukaryota; kingdom Metazoa; phylum Chordata; class Aves; order Charadriiformes; family Dromadidae; genus Dromas; species Dromas ardeola. The sequence goes on along the minus strand of VYZM01017800.1, from coordinate 938,086 downwards.
GATACCTCTTGAGGATTGTTTAAAATCATTACTTCACCCACAAAACAGTTCCTTAGCACACCATTTTTCCCTTCTGCTACTGTTATGCAAAGCTTGGAGAATTATGGGCCTTGGCTTGTTCTGAGAAGAAACTGATTATGGAACTGGTGATTTTTGTTGGAAGCCTGGTTATTTATGAAAAAAATAAGAAGTCTTGTTTCCATGGTGGGAAGACTGTGGAGGAAAAAACAAGTTGTAATCTTGTGGCCCACCGCTCCAAATGTCTTTCAATCAGCGTTTAACCAAAAGGCTTGCTCAAAATGTTAGCTGCTTCTTGAAGCTAAAGGCAAGGATGAATATGTACATCTCAGCACAAAAGGCATCTTGCCTAGGGAGCACTGATGAAGCTACAGCTGCTGGTGGACTTGTAAACTTGATTGCCACAGTTCACCTGTGGATGATACTTCCATCTCCTGGTCCAGATGGAGAAAATCTCTAGGAGGTGATAAACAGATGCCCGTTTTCCTATGCAAAATGGTGCCTGTGTCATGGAAGTCCTGTTAGTTTTCCTGTGAGCGCACAAAATTAGCTAAAAATGCTTATGTGTACTAAAAAAGATAAAAGATATTTATGGAGCTCCTTTCTGCTGTCTCTCCAGAGGAGTCCGATATGTCTTCCACCCCATATATAAGCACCTCTATTTACTACTCTGCGTATCTGATCTTCTTTTCTCTCTGTGTGAGCAATTTTTCCTCTTCCTTCAGAGTACTGTCCCCATTTCTAAGCCTGAAGAATGTGAAATAAATATGGTACTGCATGTAAACAATGTACAACATATCAGAGCTTCTAAATTCAGAGTCAGCCAAAGATATCAAGTTTGTTTTCTTTCTCAGTGATTGATGCCCTCTAGAAGAAATAATAATTATATGGCACAAGGAGGAAGAAAAAAGGCATGTTGAGTGATATAAACGTTTAGTCAAAACATAACTGAAACACTGAGGGGAAAAACAAGAAGCTTTAAAACTGCTTAGCCTGAATAAGACAGCATTATTATCTGTAAAACGGATGAAAAATAAAACCCCTCCAATAAGAAATGGACTAAAGAAATTTGTTACACGCTAATGCCATCTACCAGACATCAGTGGAAGCAGCAGAAACAAAAGTCACATGAAACTGCAAATACAAGAGATTAAGAATTTGCGCACAGCCCCAAGTCTGTTTTTTTAGCAAGTACCGAATTCAAAATCTTGTTCTGTCTTTGCTTTTTTTTCTCAGAGCAGGGATTTCACGGCATCCATGAATGCAAACATTTATCACTTCTTCTAATTGGCAAGGCTGTGGGAAAAACTTTTCAATTCCCCTTCCAACACAACTTTGAGGCACAACATATTTACATGACTTTGAACTATCATTATTCTTCTCCTGCAAGCTGCCGCTCCCTTTTATGTAAGGAAAAAAAAATTATTTTGTGTCAAATTCCACATTGTCTTGAGGCCTCTTCAACCTGCCTTGAGTATCTTGATCAGTGATCCCAGGCTCAGTGAGCTTTGCACGTGGCTACACTGCCAGCTTCATCACAGCCCTTATCTGTGCGTGGAGAGCAGTTTCCAAGGACTGCCTGATAACTGCAAAGGGGTTGCTACCTCTCTTCTTGTCCCAGGTGGCCCCAGATTTATAGCCAACTCCAAAACACACCTCAAGGACTTTTGCCAAACCTTAACAACACAGTCGCTCTTCCGGGGGAAAGACTGCTGCCACCATTGAAGATGAGCTCCTTGAGCTGCCTCCTCCTAGAGCTCTTCCTCCCTTCTGTCTTCTCAGCCATGCCTTTTGTGCCAAGACAGAAAGCTGAAACAAATGAGCCCCAAAGGCAGCATCGCTTTGAAGAGTGTTTCTGTGTTATTTTAGAGAACAAAGAACATCTGTGTATTCTCATCTTCTGGAGATCGCAGATGGGATAGAAAACTTTTACTGAATCCTGTCACATCAAGACAGACGACTTGCATGGCCAGTGACACTTGGACTTCTTTCTCCGTGCCCTTCACCTGGCAGTTCACCTTTGCTAGCAAGCCCAAGGCAGTCAGGCTGCGAGTCACACTCTGCCTTAGTCTTGCAATTACCAAGACGGTTGCAGCTGGACCACTTCTTTGGCTAAACCTTCCACAACTGCTGATGCAACCCTCACTTCCTGTCTACCTTCACATCATTCCTTAACTCCTGCTAGGAAGTTTCTAGACACGGTCTGAATTCTTTCCTGCAATCACCAGCTCTTGTCTCAGCGTCCATTTCCTTTTGCAAAGTTTACAGTCTCCTGGAAAACTATTTTAAGTCTACTTGTGAAGGCTTCAGCTCGTGTTTTGGGACTTGCTTTGTGGAGATTTTTGTGTTCTCAAACATGCACCCTTCACATGGAAGCAGAAGTCTGTGAAATCAGTGGGACTTCACATACATGAAATTCTACTTGTGCTGGAGCCTGGGCTACACAAAACATGTAGGTGTGATTTTACAGCAGAAGTCTGTAAGCAGCACAGGACCCTAAAACTTGCATAACTGAAACAAGAAACAGTGGCCACGACCCTGTCTTCTGCCTACGTACCTTTTAAAACCCGAAGCTAGGTTGTTTCTGGTATCCTTCAGCTTTCCTTTTGGACATCCACCAGAAATAAATAGCAGATGCCTGTTCAGTCTCAAGACAGTAAAAAGTAGATGCAGCTACAAAATCTGCCACTGTTGTGCCATGGACATGATCTCCATCTGCTGACGCAGACACATGTATACACAGAAAGCAGGAGACGGACAAAGCAATATCTGAAACCAGCAGAGCACGACGTGGACCTGAAGCATTTTGAGAGACTAGAGAAAACTTCCATTTCAAAAGGAACATCATCTATCTATGTGCCTGTTATTTCAGACACAACCTCATTTCTTCCAATACATAAACTTACCCCAAACTAACAAAATATGTTAGACTTTTAGTCCCTAATATCTCTAGGAAAATTTTCTAGAAACTCTGAGTTAGAACGAATCTAATCTTATGCATAAATGTATTCAGATCAACGACACCTCTTCGCATCAACTTTACTTCCTCCCCCCCCCCCCCAAAAAAAAAATTAAAAAAAAAAATTGCTTTAAGGAAGCATTCCAGCAGAATTTACACATACCAGCTAACAAAGGCACTATCCAGAAATTGTGCCAGTATTTGTCTCTTTCTCATCTTCCAGAAGGACAGAAACAAGAGCTATTTAGCGCCCACACTTAGTCTGTCTCTACAATGGAAAGGTTCAAATGATGAAGCTGTACTGAATAGCCACTGATTAAGAAATTGCAGCAGGGCTAGGAGTTGCTGTGGATTCAAGGTGAGAGGAATCACACTGAGCTGGAGTAAGTTGGCAATGCACAAAGAGGAATTTCCATGTTGTCAAAAATTTTCCGCTGTGTCTGATTCTGGCATTATTTCCTACTGGCTTGTTAAGAACAAACGAGCCCTCATCACAATCCTCTGGTGCTTCCTTTGCTCCTTGGATGAATATTCTGCAAGTGCAAATAAAATGTTCAACAGCAGCAATTTATGTTCTGTCTCTTACAAAAAGGGCTGCAGGCAGCCAGGCTTTTGTATCGGGAGCTGGAAGCAAGTGTGTTACAGCACAGCCTCCCTGCCAGGGCTGAGCTCCCCTCCTGTCCTTTGCTACTGTGAGACAAGGCACCACAAGGGCCACATTAACATGGTACTGGTTCTCCGAATTTTGTCTCGTCTCTACCACTGTAAGGGCCTGCATGGCAATAGGAGGACGCAGCCACTGATGAAATTTAGTCAAGAAGATCCAAACCTACGTTCCTGAACCGCAAAGAGAGGATGCACAGGCAGTCCACTGGGCAGAGAATCAATATTGGGGAGGAACATCTCATTATTATTGCAATGTAAGTCTAGGGTTTAAATAGCCCATGTCACAAGAGCTGAGACATGGCATCACAAAACTTTTATTTCCTATCTGTTGAGCTTTTAAGCTTCCAGCTCCTCAGAGTAACAGTTATGCCTGAGACTGGAAACTTTTTTTCCCCCCTGCCTCCAAAATTACAAACACACAGTGTAACCATGCTTAAGCCTCTTGGCTCTCTTCTCTCTCACAGAACAATATTCACTGCCCGTCTTTTCTTTTCCAGGATGCTGGCAGCACATGGGTTAACGAGACAATTATTTGAAGGAAAGACATTTCCAATAAATCAGCAGATAGCGAAAGAGAAAAAGCACTAGAGTAATTTTTTCTGCTCACAATTTCATTACACTCTTGGCTTTGAGCCATTATAAGGTAAATCACCCAAGTCATGTTGCACAGACATTGCTAAAAGGACTGTTATTTAAATCACTTTGTAAGCTACACTCCTTGTTTTGAATGGAGAATGCTCCTTATTTTATATGACACTTTATGCCCATTTAAAAGTTTTGAAAACAAGAGCTGCAGTCAAAGCTAGAGCTGTAACTTGGCTGCCAACAGCACATCGTGGCACTGGCCTCAGTGTTGTCCCCATAGCTCATGGTCCCCTTTCCGACCTGCATCAGACCCAATGACTGCACTCCAGCTAAAGGACATACATCCCCCTCTTCTGTTCCCTTTTGGCAACAAACTTGGAGTTTTGCTGTCCAAAGAAGGGACAATTACTTGTATTACCTCTACCTGGGCAAGCTGGCTGAGCTGGTGGTGTTCACTAACCTTCTCCCCAAGTTTTCACGCTCATCAGCCTCTGGTATTCACTTGCCAGTCAAACGCTCATGGTTCCTTGTCAAACATGGAAAACTGCAAAAACGTCCTGCTTTCACCACTGGGAAAAATTTTCCTGGGATGAAACTTCCAGAGCAAGGAAATAGCGACTGCTAGCAAAAAGATTTCATTCTCTTTCTTCCCCACACCACCAGCGTGATCAAGAGCAGAAAGAGCAAGAACAGCAATGCAACAGCAGAACATCGTGGACAAAGAAGATGGGGGATGAAGAAGAGACAAATATCATGGTGCTGCTGGTGGCCTTGAAAGCACCAGCTCATCTCTGCACAAAATGTCTTCCGGCCATTTTTAATGGCTTCTAACTTCTCACAGTGTCATTAATGTTCAATATTTTTCTTTTTACAGCTCACAGCTTTCAACTTAATGTGTTCATTGTTACTTCCACACATCATCTTGAGCTCACGCCGCACGC